>JAEQBA010002107.1:0-24705 GCA_019434445.1 Phalangium opilio
AAAAATGAGTTTTATGTTCTCCCATTTGGACTCTGCAATGCGCAGAGTACCTTTCAACGATTGATGGATGAAGTCTTCCGAGATAGAGAAAATTTCTCTATCGTCGTATATATGGATGATATCCTTATCGCCTCCGAAACATGGAAAGAACAGAAAAACGCTCTAGAACTACGTCATGAATTAAACTGAAGAACGCTGGTCTACTCTTCAATGAAGAAATGTCGATTTGCTCAGTCGGAAGCTGTAGTCTTGGGACACGTCATAAATGAGACAGGAATCTATATTGATCCATCCAAGGTGGAAGGCATCAGAAAATATCCCCAGCCAAAGACTCTGAAACAACTTCCTGGGAATGGCTGGATGGCATCACCGATTTATACCCCAATATTCGAAAATGGCTACCCCGCTCAACAAATTGAAGAAAAGGGAGATAAATTTGAATGGGGCCCTGAGCAAGAAGATGCTTTCAGAAGATTAAGGAAGCCTATGCAGCTCTCCCGCTCTAGCCGCGTACAAGCCGCCCAGCATCCAAACAACAGAGGCCTCAGGCTCAGACGCAGGATAGGAGCAATGCTATCCCAGATCCAAGACGGAATCGAAGTCCCGATTGCCTACGCCAGCAGAATAGAAATGCTGAAGCGAGTTACTGTACTTCCAAGAAGGAATGTCTCGCGATTCACTGGGCTATTGGACATTTCCGCCCTTATTTGGATAGTAAACCATTCACTGTAGTAAAAGATATAGGCTCTTACAATGGATTTGGACTTAAGTAACCAAATTCGAACTCGTCAGATGGCAATGTATCTGCAGACAATTTGATTTCAAGGTTAAACAACAAGAAAGGTGTCGAAAATGTCGTTGCTGTGCCCTCCTTCAAGAGCTCCAATAGGAATTTCTGCCATGGCAGTCGCCCCCTTGTAAGAAGAAGAAAATCCAGGCGCGTCCTCGAAGATCCAATGTACCATCGGATAATTCTCACCTCGCATATGTTCTCCCTCCTTATCCTCATGCGAACTTTCACATTTTCGATCGCGATGACATATAGCAGCTCCAAGGAGAAGACCCCGTTATTCGCGACATATTGAACTCTTACAACAAGACAATCCCCGGAACATCCAGATTTTGAGATGGTCAACCATCTCATCTACCGCAAGGCGTCTGGAGTCCGTCCAGCAAGGATTTACTTACCAAGATCTTTGAGAAGGGAAGCAATAAGACTTCTGCATGATCATCCGCTTTCCGCACAGAGAAAAACAAGACACGAGAAAAAGTCGGACACAGATATGGTGGCCCGACCTAGATAAGGACCTAAGGCAATACGTCAAGGAATGTGTCTTATGTCAACAATATAAGATCAGTAACCGCAGAACTCCAGTACTTATGATCTCCACCGTTCCGACTGGACCATTCAATAAGATTGGAGTAGACATCATGGAACCATTTCCAGTCAGTAGAAGAGGATACAAATACCTTCTCGTCTTCACAGACTATATGACAAAGTTTTTCGAACTAATACCATTACGTCCCTCCGAAGAGAATAACTGCGGACGCCTGCGCATTAGCCCTCAAGAACTTCGTCTGTAGATGGGGAGCACCAAAACAGATCCTCAGCGATCGAGGAACCCAGTTCGTGTCCTCCCTATGGCATGATACATGCAAGTTATTCCACATCGGTCCAATTCATACATCCCCATATCATCCGCAGTCGAACATTACCGAACGAGTAAATCGCGTCCTTGGAGAAACGATCTCCATTTATGTAGAAAATAATCATCGGACATGGGACGAAACGCTGAATGCTCTCGCTTTTGCGATAAATTCCGCTCCCCACGAGACGACAAAACGATCCCCATTCTACTTAAACATAGGAAGAGAACGAAGACTCCCCTGGGATATAGACATCGGTATGCCTCTCGAAGAATTTGAAGATCGATCCGATACATTAAAGATCCTCAGGGACCAATGGAAATTAACAAAGAAATTTTCAAAATTGGCTCAAGCCAAGCAAAAGAAATACTACGATCTCAGAAGGAAAGATCTTGAATTTGATGTCGGTACTATAGTCTGGAAAGTAACTCACCCTTTATCCAACGCCAATCTTGGCCGAATGGCCAAACTCTGCCCGAAATGGACCGGCCTGTTTAAGATCATCGAGAAAAGAAGCCCTCTGGTATACATCCTTGAAGACATGATCTCTGGACAAAAGACGGGCCCTATTAACATCTCCCAGTTGAACTTGTACCAAACTCCAGAAGCCCCATTGGAAGAAAACGAGGAGTCTAGTTCTTCAAGAGAAGAAAGAACCGAACTTGAGAACCATAATCAGGAAGGCGAAGAAACTCGGCCAAAAGAAATTATCTCTCCACCAAGGCCAAGAGTACAACCTCCAGAAGGAACACCACCCCAAGAAGAACCCGAGGAAAGACCTCGACCTTCCTCTGAGTCCTTCGAGAAAGTTGTAGAGATGATCGGGCCATTCCGATTTGTAGATCGAGTTCCGAAAAAGAAAACTCAGGAACCAGAGGTAATTACTCAAACCGCTCCTCGAGCAGAAGTACCCCAACTGGAAGAACGTCAACCGGATAAGGGATCACGAGAGCACATTGCCACCCCGGAAGAGATGCCTCCAGAAACCGAGCCATTGCCTCACGGACCTTAATTACCTGCTGTGACAACTAAAGAGATTCCTATCTCACAACCCACGCCTGGAAAGGAAAAGAGAATTCATCCTACCACAACGACAACAGAGGGAATCAGACCTAGGAAAAAGTAGCTTCGGAAACTAAGCACGTCTACCGATGAAGATAGAGTATCCGACCCGGAACCGGAAAGACGAGGTCATCCGCTGACCTCCTCCGTGGCTCCAGGAACAAAACGACGACCATTGAGAAAATTGTCAAGTAGCAGCCTCACGAGTGACGAACCTAAGATCCCCGATCTGCGTAAGAGAAGTCACCCGACAACCACATTGTCTGTCATTAGACAAAAGAAGAAACGTATCCAGTAGAAGTCCACCGACCAAGGATCCCAGGATTAGGTCTAATCGACGAGTAATCTGGCCAAGAGCTCGAGTGCGGGACGAATTGAGTTCGTACTCCTCCTAAAACGCTGCCCAGGTTGCCAATATCGAACGAAAAAGAAAACGCGTCTGAGCGCCAGCAAACAGGAAGTTCGTCTAAAAGACCCCGAAAGAAAACGCAAAAGGTCCATACCTTATCGACAAGTCCGGAAGGCGATCCTCCACCTTCCGCTCTAATAGAAGAATCTGAATCTTCGAGTAGTGGAGATGACAATCGACCCCTAATAGCCCCCTCCATTTCGGAGCATAGAGCAACCAATTTCGAAAAACCCTTCCGGAAAGGTTGGATTCGCGAGTTTTGCTATCGCCACACGGTCCAACCCGGAAGAGTGGACATGGACATTTATTATTATCCCCCAGGCCGGAAAAGTTGGATGCTACGGTCCCCCAATGAAATTAGTCAATATCTAAGGGACAAGGGCATTCTGGATCTGAAACCCAGTGACTTCTGTTTTAAAAGAATGCCCATCGCCAAACCCCCCTTGGGAACGAGTACGGTTAGCTTATCCAAGGAGAATTATTCTAACGGCAGTCTAACTCAGAGGAACGACGCAGTCAAAATGGGCTGGTGGCCACCACTATGCAAAAATGTAATTGTTTTATTTGTTATGATCATTCCTAGGATGGATTCACCCCATCTCCCACACTGGGAACGGAGACCCCGGTTAACCCGTGGCTCCCAACATTTCGTGCACCGGAGGCATTCCTACAAAACCAAGTCCCAAGAGAGTATCCGACGATCTCCATGCCTCCGGCAAGACTATTTTCGGATCCTGTCTCTCTACTTCGTCAAGAAGTACAGTATCAGATCCAAGCTATTGAACCCCTCCACCCTCGTCGAGCCCGTCGCGATCTCCGTGACGCACTTCCCGAGGCAGATGTTTCACAGATCCATCCAGATGAGACAGAACTACTGGAACCAGCACCTCCCGTGGAAGAGCCGGGACAACAAATTCGTAATGAAGATAGGCCTCACCTCCAACCGAGAGTGAATATTACATCGTTGCTGCCTCCTGCCTCTACCCTACAGGACACGATGGAGCGCATCGCGCACCTCCTTCGTGCACCTATGTACATGCAAGCTCCTGATAATCCGAGAGAAGCTCCAGCCCCTGATCCGACTACGGAAACAGCTGCCACCCTCGCTGAATTTGTTCCTGACGCTATCATCTTAGTTCCGACCAGTGCCGCTGCCGTTGTTGCAGTTCCCGACGCGGTCGCTACGCCTGTCATTTTTGCTGCGAATGCGGTGCCCGATACCGCGGATCTGCCTGCTGAAAATCCCGGCCCTGGGGCCACGACTCCCGACGGTACAGCCCAGGATAACACCATGATTAACCACGACACTCCCCATCGACACCCAGTCACGTTTCGGGACAATCTGCCGCTCTATACACAGTATGAGCGTCTTTATCAAGACTATGGGCCCATACGCATCCCTCAGGAAAAACTCTATGAGGTCTCCGATTATGATCGACTCTTTGTGCCGGATCTCCCGTATCTCCGAGCCCCACCAACAAACCGTACCCTGTTCCCCATTGCCTGAGAAGGCATGCTCGAATCGGACTGCGTCCGATTATACCCGGTGACCCCTGGAGGATTTCCTTACATCACTCGTCGGGCGGCGACGTAAGAATGCCCCGTATGCCAAGCAGTGGGCTTCCATCGAGCCATGGTTTGTCCCAGAAAGTTCGTCCAGAAGGACCGTAAACGGGGTATCAAAACCTCCCGCGTGGACTACTCTAGCCCATGAGGCTCCCATTGAAAAAAAAACAAAACATTTTGTACCAACCCGAGCTTTGTTCCAGCCCCCCGTTTCTCTTTTTTTCTGTGTGGGTGTGTGCAACGGCTCGAGCAGACACCGTTGCAGACGACGACTGGCGGAAAAGGATTATTTGATTATGTTCCGCCAGCCGTCGATCTTATCTTCTCCACCCCTCCCGCTTTTTTTATGCACCGAAACCGAGGTGAAAAATAACACCGGTTTTCGAGCAACAGTTAGTTGAGTTGTGTTTCCCTTTTGTCACGGACATTTTTCGCTCACCGCTATCTGGGACCAGGCTCGGGTCCGCTTATGAAAATTACTTGTATTCAGTCGCGTCATCCTTTTCGAACTTTAAATTGAGTTCTATTTTTGAATAAGTCATTTTCACAGTGAGCATGAAAGGTATGTGTTGTTTTGATTTTCTAAATTTCCCACGGTGAAGATAACGCCGCGAGAATGGCCTATTCCCCTATGTTTTGCGTCTTGTAACGATTCTTCTTTTCGCGACCGGTCACTACGTTTTACCGGGGCAACCATTACACTCGTAATTGCGTTAGAACAGTCAAAAGTATAGTCGTAAACGCCGATTACGCTAAGTGGCATGGCCAATCGTGATGAAATAGGAAAGTAGGTTTGATTATAGCCCCGGAATCAAACGTGTGAAACATAATCGTATATGGTGGCAAAATACCACTTTAATTTCTATCTATAATTATGAGAACACTGAGCATATTTTATTTAATATAATCGTTTACATATAATGCTTTAATCGGTTTATAGATATGTTAAACAAATACGAATATTTGACACTTTAAATTAAAATCGGGACATGAGTAATTCAGGTTCCGGATATGATGATATCATCGGAACCAAACAAAATTGTATTTCGCATTTATGAATTACAATTCAATGGATTAAATAGAGTTGAAGTGTACAATAAAGTTGAGAGTGGTTAAGAGCCTAACAATAAGGTAAAAATATATAGCCTTGAACTAAAGAACCACAATAGCGGAGATGAAGTCACTTCAAACAAGGTAGAGTTCAGTACGGGAAGGATGAATTTCATTTCAAATTCTTACAGTGTTGAGCATAGTAACACTGAAGTCTGCTGATGAGACTCATTGGTATTGAGATTTCACTAAGATCGGAAAAATTTCCGTAAGTGATTTTATAGAAATACCGTAGGTACGCGCTAACCAAAGAGTCATCACCTCTCACCTGTTTGAACCCGTTTTCTTTTGGAGACGTCACAAAAAAAACCCAAAAAATCGATTGGGCTTCGCTCAACCTCACAAAAGGCTAAAGAGACCACACTTGTTGAGAAAGGTGTCACTCGCCTTAGACGCTTACACCAGCTTTAGCTCAGATTTTTGGTAATTTATTTTTTTAATATATGATAGATTATTACTTATATTTAGGAATGAAATTGCATGAATTTAACTCGGAAATACATTAAATTTGTAGAACACTACTTACTTTGGTATTTGTTTATAAAAATGTGTTTCAAATTATTAATTCCGGCCACGTGGAACCAACCATCCTATTTGTAAGGATAAAATCTGCATCTTAGCATTCTAAGGTAAAAACTTTAAATATTTTAAGCATGTACAAATAAATTTATGACTTAGGTCAGTTTTCTTAAATCAATTTAAAGCATAGAATGTTGTTGTTTAAAAGACTGAATCAATCCAAGCTCGCTACGTTTACAAATGGGTGCCATTTTGTTTGCCTTATCAGGAATTATATGCCCGGACTTCTTATAGACTTGTAAAATAAACCTAAACTTATAACACAGACTTATGACCGGACAACTTACAGATTTCTAAAATAGAGCGAGACTTATAACATAAACTTATAGAATAGACATATTATAGACCTAGACTTATAACATAAACTTATAGAATAGACATATTATTGATCTAGACTTATAACGCAAAATACCAGCCAGAGTGGGGGCTGCGTGACGTCAGACTATCTCTTACCCCTAGCCAGTTGTTAGCTCCCTATAGTCTTAAACTTATAGCATATACTTATGTACGGACATCTTGCGCTAACAACATCTTATCATGAATAAAGAAAAAGCGTGAGGAAATTTGTTTTCACGCTATAGGATAGGTAACTCCCTTTCTAGAACGACAGCCTATTCTGTTTCAAATACGCATGAAATTGCCTACACCCTACTACACGTACTTGAACTAAGGCCTAGAGGTCAGTGCACTCGAGCTAAAAAAACTCGCGGATATTTTTAATCCTGAAGTTTTTCGTCTCTTGACAGCACGTACAAAGCTACGTTACATAGAGACTTTGCGGGTGCTGACAACCGATGTTGTAACAGAGTATATACAGAATAAGCTGTCGTCCGAGATAAGGAGTTGCCCATCCTGAAAACAAATTTCCTCACGCGCATTCTTTATCCATGAATACACAATCCTCCACCTTTTCACTCTGCCTTTGAAACACTTTAACTTATAATCTGATAGCGATAGACAGACTTATAATACTGATTTATGCATTCTTATCTTAAAATCTAGTATACCATTCTATCTAAACTTGGAAGTTTTGACTGGTTTGCTTCTTTTATGGCTCAAAGCTTAATAGAGAGTTCTCGCCATGTTTTAACTTCAATTTCTTAAGATTTTGATTTGGATCATTATTATTGTTATTAGATATTAACACTAAAAAATAAATTATATGACGGGCTTTAGATGTTTACATTAAATATGGAATTTAGTTAGTTTAGGCAGTTAATTTACAGATTTTAATTCGCTGAAACATCTTAGTCCATGAGCCAGAAAATAAAATATTGGCTGCCAGTAGCCTCCGTGGTGGCAAATTTTGACTATGCCACTTGATACCTTATGACCCCAGTATAAGATTAATCATGATAACCCGCTGGATGAGGGTTTTTTTGAGCTACAGAGGTCAAAAGGTCAAATTTGCCATTTTTCATTTGCTTGTAGCTTTTTTGTTTTAATTCCGATTTTAACGCGGATATATTCATTGTTCTCAGAATTTAATGGGCTTTTCTATGCATATTCAAATCTATGTTGATTACCAGTTGGTCGCTAGGTGGTGCTGAGAACCTGATGTTAATAAATCCTGAACCCCTAACCCAAAAATAGTCATAAAAATATACATTTTAATTATTTTTGCCCGGGGAATTCGAATATGCAAGTCCTAAATAGGTTATCCTTTCCTAAAATTTAGTTAATATACAGATTAATCGTTTTCCATAATAGATGGCGCTAAGATGTTTTAATAATACCTACGCCACGAGGCGAGGAAGACATTTTTTCCAACAGTGAATTGATAGGTAAGGTTTATTTCAATTTAATTTGTCCCGCGTTATACTAAAATCCACATCGATATTATATTTACCTTGTTTAGTGTAACTAAAAAATGGATAAGCCATCGACTACTAATACATTTGGTAGTGCGAATAGACGAATCGCTGTAAACAAAACAGAATGCTTTATACATATGACGGTGGAAGAGAGAGAAGAAAATCTTGTTAAAATAAAGGTTTAGATTCATGGGAATCGTTACTAAGCGCTGCTAAGATTATACGACACGAAGCAATCTTGGAACTATCAAATAATCTGTTGGAGGGAGAAATACTAGATATTAGATACCATAGAGAATGTCGTTCCATATTCACAATGAAGAAAACACTTCTGTCTATTGAATGGAAACATTCCGAGGGTGATTCAACTCAAGAAGGAACTCCAGCGCCGATCAGAACATCTCTTCGCCAGGCACCAACAACTTCTTTAGTATATAAAGCAGAGTGTATATTTTGTCAAAAAGCCAACAAGTGCGTAAAGGGTGTTAAAACTCGTGAACCACTAGTACAGTGCACCACCTTGGCGGCCGACGAAACTATACGAAAAGCTGCTGCAAATAAATGCGACGATCGGATTTAAAGTCTTACCAGCCGAGATATTGTGGCTGCCGAAGCCCATTACCATCGTAGCTGCTATCGAACCTATACAAAGATTAAGGAAAACGAGTCTGAGGCTTCTAGCTCTTTTAGAGATTCTTTCACTACACCAGAAAATAAGGCTTACGCGGGCCTTTTCGAGCACATTAGAAATTATTTGTTCCGGAGCCCAAGAGCGATCTACATGATTGAACTAACTGAGATTTTGGTTTCAAAACTACAATCTGACAACGATGAAGATATAACGCCATCGTTGAAAAAACAAATACGTAAAAGACTAGAGGTAGAGTTCAGATACTCAATTCATATTATTTCGGACGACAAAGGGAAGCTTATCGTTTTTCCGGATAACATTTGCAGAGATGAGCTGGTCAAAGAAAATTTGAACTTAAAACGTTCTCTAAAATCATTGAAGTCGGACCCAGATTTCGGAGAAGCGCTCACAATATCTGGCTTAAAAATGCGATCTGATTTAAAAACGGAAGTACCAGAAACAATGTGGCCTCCCCAACCGTCAGACTTAGATGAAAATGCGATCAACATTCCGGACTCAGTAAAGTCGTTTCTTCGCCATGTAATTACTGGAAAAGAAAAAGGATCAATATCTCAAAGATCTCAAAGTGTTATAAACTCAATTGCTCAAGATCTAATCTATGGAGTTTCTAGTGGACAAAAACGCCCTCCTAAGCATGTTTTACACAATGGGTGTACTCTTTATTTCACTAAGCATATTGCGGGTAATTCTAGATATACCCGCCGGAGTCTAGATCTTGGCTTTCTTCATGAAATCACTAAACCAAGGATTATTCTATATACAGATGTAGTATAGCTTAAGTAATATATAAACAGCCATTTCAAATAATAATATTAAAAAAATCTTTGGAATATCAAAATGAAACAGAGCTTTATAGCTACAAAAGTACTAAATGCATCATAATTACGAAAAATATTTCCACATATTCACTTTATATTAAGGATAAAGGGAATATTATGGTTCTGTAGGATTTCTTTACACATCAAAACAAAACGAACTTCTAACGCAGCGCACTAGTGTAACAACGGACGGACACACACAGACAAAAACATAGACTGCTTTTTAACTCTTTCCGTATTAATTTTCAATTGAGAAACAAGATTATCTCAAATATTAAAATAAATATAATTAATATTTAATATTTTCTTCGTTAGTTATTTGCCTTATTAAACGTTATATCGTTTTAAAAAAGAACAATTAAACATTCTTGAGAGACTTGACTAATATTGGCGTTTGAAATGAAGCATACGTCGGTTGCTTCGCCTTACTCAAAAAGGTAATATATAAGGGTTTCGGATCGCAGCTATGGATAAGAACAGCGCAATTGCGTGAACCTTTGGTGGAAGCCCCACCTTAGGGAGGCTAGACGTTTCTCGTAACCCTAGCCGATCGCCGCGTACGTCTCAACCTTAATGATGATGGAGTAGAAGCCAGGTGTACAGACTGGTGTCCATGTGGGTTGGACAAAAACCAAGACCAGCAGATGGTGGTGTTAGAAGCCAGGTGTACAGACTGGTGTCCATGTTGGATGGACAAAAACAAAGACCGGAAGATGGTGGTGCTTAGAAGCCAGGTGTACAGACTGGTGTCCATGTGGGATGGACAATGACCAGAAGATGGTGGTGATTAGAAGCCAGTGTGAAGAGACTGGTGTCCATGTGGGATGACAAAGAGCAGATGAAGGTGGATTATAGAAGTCAGTAAGATGGACTCTTGTTGCTTTAAAAAAGAGTCTAATTTAAAAGTAACGAAGATTGGTTTTGAAGTCAACCCTTCTTATCCATTCTTGGGGTCTTCCCCTGACGGTCTAGTCAACGATAATTTGGTCGAAATGAAGTGTTCAGTCATTGGTAAAAAAGGAAACTTAGAAACAGTCCTCCAGAAAACTCCTTACGTAATCAAGAAGGACGGAACATTTTCTTTGAAACCCTAACAAATGTATTATGGGCAAGTGCAACTTAGTTTGGCCCTTTTAGGACTTCAAAAATGTCATTTTGTAATTTATTCTAAACAGGAAGATGATTGTTTTGTAATAATAGATGTGCCTAAAGACCAAAAATTTATTAACAATCTTTTACCAAGATTTCAAATCAGTTTTTTAATTAAAAGCTCTCATTCTGCCTATCGCTCTCTCAACATGCACTCTCGCAGCAGCTATTTTGGAATTTCGCAAAGCTTCTTCCCTTGTAAATTGCTTTTTCTTCTTTAGAAAGGGTGGTTTTATTAGTTCTAAACCACGCTCGTTGCAAAGATCTTTTATGGCAAACTCCTTGTTAACCATAATCCCATCTATAAAACCGTCACACATGTCCAATATTTTACTTTCAGACGTTACTTGTTGGTCAGAACATCTTCCAAAAAAGCTTTGCAGACAAATGTTATAACACCGGAAGGTGCGATAGCTACCAACAACTTAATCGTGTTCCTTCCTTTGTAGTGAGAGTACGTTTTTATTCTGCATTGAAGACACGCGGGTCTCTCTATTTCGACTTCAGTACAGTCTAGTATTACCCTTGTATAAGGAAACTCAGCAAAACATCTGGGCATACATTTCATAATTTCATTTTTATCTAGCCATTTTATCGCGCATTCGAGAACCGAAACCAACTGCGTAAGAGTTAACTTAAAATGATTTGAGGTCTGAACTTTACTTATTCCAAACAAAGCTGATAGAGCGGTGAATGAAATGCCAAGTTTTAGTTTCATGAGTGTCAAAAATACCCTATCTGGAACATTCATTGAGATGCGGCTAGTTAACTCACTGTTAATATTTTTAACGATCGGATCAAATAGACCAGTACTTAGTATTCCTGTTAATGAAATTATAGAGGTGGCATTCAATATTTCATTAGAAGTGCTCATTAACATAACATGTATGATTTTCGAAGGTGCTGACCATAATGCATTTATCATTGGGGTTTGGAGTGGTGCATTTGCCGGTCGTAGTTTCCTCGGTAGTTTGTTGAACCGCATCAATCCCCAATCTTTCAGCTAGAATTTCTGAGTCTGCAGGTCCATTTATTTCAGCTGTTTCACTTGCATGCAAAGTTGGAGATTGTGAGAGCTGTTTCCTTTTTTCAGTCTTTCCAATCTCCCATTAGCCTTGAACTTTTGTTGATCATGTTTCCTTAACACGAGTTTTTTAGAAGGAACAGCCAAAGGTCCAAGCCTAGGAGGGTAACTTAACTTATCTACAATAATAACTCTTATTTAATTGGTTTTAAATTAATATTATACGCTTAAAACATACCTGAAGTTCATATTTCGGTTGAGGGCGGTAATCCTCTTCCTTAAAATGATGGGAACAGACAACCATGGACTTGGTGCGTGGTTTACCCATTTTTAGAGCTATATCCCATTGTTTCGACAATTTAACGTCGCGTGGAAATTGGTGAAAGCGGACACCACTCATTGTGGCATTATTTTTACACCCATACACGCTTCAGTATTTAACCATTGTTTAATTACGTTTAAATAAACAGCAAAACTGACAAAAACTAGCATAATTATCGTTGAGCAGATAGTTGAGTTTTTGATTTAATTTTATAATTATCTTTGAGCAATTCAGTTTAATTAACTTTAATTAAACCATGAGTATGTTCAGTGCGTTTGTCATTAATGGTATCGCCGTAATTAAGTTACATTTAAACACCTGATTAAACTATCGTCCGTTAAGCCTTAGACTTTGCCATAAGCAGGCGAAAATCTAGACGGGGTTTGTAGTCTTTATATGACATCTCATGTTGCCCTCTATTGCATCTTTCAACAATTATAGTTAAATTTATTACTTATATAATATAATTTTTATAAATATAATAATCATATTAGCTAATTATAATTACTTAACTTTAAATGAGTATGTTTCATTGATTTAAATTAGAATGCTAAAAACTATTCGCGAGGCAGGCAGCTTACGGAAAATTCTCTCTACCTTCTCTCTCTCTCTCGTCTCCGGAGCTAGTTGCGGGCGTCGGGGAGGGGGTCCTGATCCTTCTTCCTCTCTCTTCTCTTGACTCTAATTAAAGGTGCATTCGCAAAGGCGCTGAAAGCTGAAGCTGAAAGTCGAAACTGAAAGCTGAATGAAAAAATCAGTTTCAGCGGACTCTTTCGCAAAGAAGCAAAAACTGGTTTTTTAAAGCTGAAGCGCGAAGCAGACGCTGAAAGCAGGCTGATTTTAAGTTTCAGCCAAGATCAAACCGAGGTTGATCTTTCAGCTTCAGCGCCGTACCACGTGATGCCAAGAGCCAATCAAAAAAGGGGGCGCTGGGGTGACGGTTTTGAAATTATTTACGCGGGTATTTTAATTGGTGAATATCGTGTCTCGTTATCTTGAAAATGTTTTCTGTGATATAATTAATAAAACAAGAAAACGATGAAAAGAAAAGCAAAAAATATTTGAGAGAAGAAAATAGCAAATAGGATAGAAATGAGATAAAATAACAATATTGTGGAAAGAGGTTACAATAAACAATTTAATTAGAATAATTTGGAAAAGTAGCAATAATTTCAGGTTAAAACATATCCAATTGAGTATTATTTTGGAAAAGGGGGAAATTTACTCAGTTGATAAACCTTGATAACAACCAAAACATGCTCACATTTAGCCACTCATCTATTTTTCCCCATTAACAGCCAAGGCTTAACATTTGATAATCTCCTTCAGTTTTTCGGGGTTTCCAGATGGGATGAACCCACCCACGGGGCTTTTTCCGCAATAGGTTTTGGGTTCTTCTTTTTCGTTTCAAAAGTAATAATTTATTTTTTAATAATAAAAACAGCAACAAGTTCCGATTCACCGACGTCATTTTATTTCTATACTTTTTTTGTGATTAATCCCTAGCGGCTGTTAATAAAAACTGCTGCTTTGCGAAAGGTACAGCGCGAAGCTTAAACTGGTTTTTGAAGATGAAATTTTTTTAGGAAAAAAAAGCGCTCGGTTTTTTTCAGCTTCAGCTTCAGCTTTACGCTTTTTGAGTGGTTTCAGCGCCTTTGCCAATGCACCTTAACTTAACTCGAGAATTATACTAATAGCCCAGGACATTTAGGGTTTGACCTAGAACATTTGAACATAAAGATGAAAATTGGTACATGTGTTATTTTCGACCCAACAAAAAATATACTAAAAGTCCCCTGCTATAGAGCGCGAGCTTTCACCGCCATCTTGGAAAATGGCCGCCGGGAATGCCAGTATCAATGTATTCCACATTCTTCTTCAAAAATTATGAAACTTGGTAAACATTATTACTGAGACCACATGAGTATCATAGAAATATTTTACAGCTCTGTGTTTGATAGTTTGGTCGCCATATTGGAAAATGGCCGCCGTGAATGCTAGGTACAGTATATTTCACCATGTTGTTGGAAAATTATGAAAATTGATAGATATTATAATCAGAGCTGTGTAAACCGCATAGTAAAATATTGAAGCCATTCATCAGATAGTTTGGCCACCATGTTGGAAAATGGCCGCCGGGAATGTCATTTAGATACAGTATAATAATAATAATAAGTTCAGGTAGCTAATTGGACCAAGTCATCTTGCGACTTATTGCCACTAATTGCCATTTATCTAACGCCTTTACAATGCATAGAGGGGTGGTGGCTAGCCCCTATGACACAGCAAACCGGCAGCGCCCTATACTAACTATTACCTTTAACCTCTGCAAGTTTTGATGGAAAGGAGAAACCGGGTTCAGGGGCGATCCCTTGGGGGGGGACAGGGGGGAGGCTCCCCCCTCCCTAAAATTTTGTCGAGTTGGCAAATTGACGCTCGCTTGGCAAAATGAAGCTCAGGGAAATTGAAAATGGACCTAAAAGGCCAGGGAAATGTCAGGGAAAAATATTTTGGAGTGAAATTGAAATTCTGGAAAACAGTATCAGAGTGACCGGAATCAGAGAATTGAGCAGAGCCAAAAAATCGCGGAGCTCGCTTCACTCGCCCCGAATATAACTTTAATGGGATTCTATTTAAACAAAATAGTATTCTTATATCTATAACAATAACGACTCTTGTCAAAATGATTCAAGTCAATTTACAATATTCATTGTACGAGGGAGCGTTTGATCTCATTATATCAATTTATAGACGGTGGTTCATTACAAGACACACTTTTATAAAGTCTTTAATTACAAACAGAAGGAAATCAGTGAAGTGATTTGCTTTGAAAGAGCGTTGGCAACATAGTAAGATTTTACCCGAGCCAGCTTTTTTAAGTATCTTCGTTTAGTAACTTTTAGTTACTTTCGGTTCACAATTTTTAAAATAATTAGTCACTTTTTCACTTACTAGTAAATTATTATCCTATAATTTCAACAATTTTATATAATAACTACCTAGTTTCAAAGTCTATGTTCGCCATGTAAGTTATTGCAAATGGTCAGGGAAAATTGATGAA
This sequence comes from Phalangium opilio, assembly GCA_019434445.1. NCBI lineage: Eukaryota > Metazoa > Arthropoda > Arachnida > Opiliones > Phalangiidae > Phalangium > Phalangium opilio. Next base: position 15,214 of record JAEQBA010002107.1, read on the forward strand.
TTTGATCAGGGAAACTTGATGAATTTGATCAGGGAAACTTGATGAATTTGATCAGGGAAACTTGATGAATTTGATCAGGGAAACTTGATGAATTTCGTCGGGGAAACTTGATGAATTTCGTCGGGAAAGTTTGATGAATTTAGTCGGGGAAGTTTGATGAATTTAGTCGGGGAAGTTTGATGAATTTAGTCGGGGAAGTTTGATGAATTTAGTCGGGGAAGTTTGATGAATTTAGTCGGGGAAGTTTGATGAATTTAGTCGGGGAAGTTTGATGAATTTAGTCGGGGAAGTTTGATGAATTTAGTCGGGGAAAATTTGATGAATTTAGTCGGGGAAAATTTGATGAATTTAGTCGGGGAAATTTGATGAATTTAGTCGGGGAAGTTTGATAAATTTAGTCGGGGAAATTTGATAAATTTAGTCGAGGAAATTTGATAAATTTAGTCGGGGAAATTTGATAAATTCAGTCAGGGATTTTCATTCCAAACTATTTTACGAAACAGAGCAACATGATACTACATTACTACGTGTCGCATGGCAAATTTTTGGTTTCAAGTTGGCAAAATTTGGTGGGCTCCCCCCCAAAACCTTGTCCCTTCGGAACGCCCCTGACCGGGTTAGACCGCGGAGGAAAACTCCTTTAACAAGCGGGGAGAAAACTTGCAAACTCTACGCAAAAGGATTTCTTCCCAGATTTTTCACCCGGTGCCACTGTCCGGGATCGAACCCGGGATCCTCTTGCTGCGAGGCGAAAGCGCTTACCGCTACGCCACCCCAAAAATTATGAAAATGGGTAATATGTTGAAGACCGTCTAAACATCAATATTGAATATTGAAGACCTGCTACTTATAGTTTGGTCGCCATCTTGGAAAATGACTGCTAGAAATACTAAATATGTTTCAAACATAAATATTTTCGAAATTCCTAGATAAAATAGATGATTTTCATTAACGTAATAAACACCAAACAATAGCCATCTCCAAGTCGATATTATCGACGCCATCTTTACAAATGGCCACTCGAAAATTATTACCCTAAATTCTGAGAGAAAGAAAAGTTATTCAAAGCTGTCATTCTCATTATGTTGATTAGGGTACATAATTTGATATAGGGGTTTATACATTCTCGTGTTGTTAAAGCTTAGATTTAAGACAAATATCTAAAGGTAGCTTCGCAAAGAAGCTGAAAGCAGAGGGTCAAAGCTGAAACTGAAAGCTGAGTACAAAAATCAGTTTGCGCAACACATTTCGCATTATGGCTGAAACTGGTTTCCCAAGCTGAAACCCAAAGCTGACGCTGAAAGCCGGTCGATTTTAAGTTTCAGCCAAGATCAAATGAATTTGATCTTTCAGCCTCAGCCGCGCATCACGTGCTCTTCAGTAGCCAATAAGAGGAACGACAAGAGGGAAAAATACACAGGGGAAGTAAAGCAGACGCGCTCTTCAATTTTATTGTGTTGATTGGTGTAGTCGTGACAAAATTAAAATGTCTACCGCAAAAGATATAATTAAAAATAATAGCAAGGAAAATAAAATAAAAGTCGCAGAAAGAAGAGAGAAGGTAATTAATGCCGTACAAGGAAATGAAGTAATTTGGAATAAATGCCTTTTGGCACACAAAGATAATCTTGCTGTGGATGCTGCTTGGGACAATGTTTGCCAAATAACAGGTTTATCTAGTAGGTAGACGTTTTGTAAAGTCTACAAATGTCAATCAAAATATTTAACATTTTAATATTATTATTAAGAAACCCTGGCCAAAAAAGATTGGAAATATTTGCGAGACCAATTTAGGAATAACTGCCAAGTTCCATAAAATTTTGCGGCGGCATCTTTCCAGGTCTTTTCTGTGGGACTCTGAAATATATGATTATATTTAATAATGAAAGTACTACAAATAGACGTAATAATTAATTTACTGGTAAATAGATTGAGTGTAGAATATCCCAAATTGCTTGACAAGTTTCACGTACGATATAATGTGTAGTTGAAATTCCTATTCGAAATGAATAGGCTATCGTCTTTCGATATTAAGCTATTACAAGTAGCCAGATATCTATATGGTATTGAAATTGTTTTTAAAGCAGTAGTTTTATACAACCAGAAAATATTTATGCTTACCTGAGAGTGATTGCCAATCGGTGAGATGGAGAAATTGCTTCTCTTGACACTGGATACTTTTTCAAACGACTAGCACATAAACCTACTAGTTTTTCAAAATGTTCGGGTGACATGCGTGTGTAGTTTTTGAAATAGACATGGTCGTTTTGTCTCATCGCCTTCATCTGTAAAATGAAACATCTTTATCTGTTCATCTTCATCCGACTTAATGACAGTGTTTAAAGGGTAGAACAGCCGAGGCTTATCTAAACACTTACTAGTGTATGAAAATCCCCTTCTTTCTTCCTGTTTATCCATATTGGATGAACCCACCAACGCGGTTTTCTCCTAAGAACTCCTTGGTTTCTTCTTTTTTTTAAGAAGCAACAATCTCTTTTTTAAAAGAAGCAAGAGTAACATTTCCCTGTTACCAGTCGCCATTTTAATTTTGATATATACTAATGACACCCTTGCGGCGAAAATGAAAATTATTTAAAAAAACCCTGCTTTGCAAAATGTTCGGCGCGAAGATGAAACTGGTTTCTGAAACTGAAGCTGTTTTCTGAAAAGCACCGAGCTGCCAAAAAACAGTTTCAGCTTCATTTTTAGGCTTGTGTGGCAAATTTGAGCTTCTTTGCGAAGCTACCTTTACAGTTCGTTCATATTCATCTCGTTAGCCTGAAAATTTTTTCACAATAATTGCATGTCAGAGGCCTTGATTAGGCTCAGCACCTAACTGGGGGCTCATCATATTCCAAATTGAACCTGCCGTCAAGGAACACGGGATCGGCCAGCGGACTCGACAAACGCCCCTTGAGCAGGTGACAGAAGCTGAACACCGTCAGCGGCGAGCCCAGCCAGAAGGTGGTCGGTGACAGGGAGGGTTAAGGCAGTAGGAGGCTCGAGGGGACGGAGGATTTCCCTACAAGCACATCAGTGCCACACGACCGAAACAATGTATTCGCGACCCTCAGAGGGTTGCCAAGAGCGGGTTGAGCCAATTAAGGCAACACCTGGGCGGGGGCGATGCGGCCGAGCAAAACCTTCAGCGAACGGGGCAAGGAACGGTCTGAACCAAGGGCGAGCCCAAGCAACTCCCGAACCGGCACACCGAACTCGGGCCCCCTCCGCCGCAAGAAGCCCTTTATACACTTGAAATGCCATTTTGTCGGACCAATCACTCCCATTTGTGATGCAGACGCTTTTTACCTTGTGAATAGAGTTTAATCTGTCAAAAGCTATACCTATAGCTTCAATGTCGTCTGTTGTAGCTTTCTTTCTGGATTCATAGCCTAAAGTCTCGTAAAACATTTTCTTTGCTTGAGCCGTCAACATCTCTTTTCCTAACAGTAAATCGTTACACAAGTCCTGAATAGTTGAGTGTGCCAATTTATTTTGCTCACAATATTTTAATTGTATTAATAATATTGAATTCTTCAAAACAAATTGACGTGTTTGGCGTGTTTTCGTTTCCTCATTTTACCGAGTGTCAGGTAGCTTGATCACTAGGCTCATGTTATTTATTGCCAAATTCGTCCAACAGTGCCGTTGGATGATTTCGAAGATGACATCGATAATATAACACTTCCTTGTATGTTTTACCACACCCTCCTATGTTACATATAATCTGATGATGAGGTTGGTTTTCTTGATTCAGCAATATTGATAGTTTTTTACAGTAGTAAGTACACTTAACACAACTATAAAGCTTTACATTTTTGGTTGTCCATTTTTTGGCTTTTTTTAAAATAAATTGTCTATTTATGAAGTAATGATTTTAACTCTTGCTTAGGATTCTATTGAAGGCATTTTTTTTTCTGAAAACGTTCTACTTGCATACCAATGTGGCAAAAACCTCCACTCCCCTCTCCTTTTCCAGTTTCGATCAAAAAACATAAGAACCCAGTTATGGAGGGGGGGGGGGTGCATGAATGGCTTTTATTGTGAATTTTTTTTAATTTTTTATACGGTGATAAGAAAAACCGAGATAAGAATCTTTAATGCGAAAACCTTTTAAAAAACACAGAAATGACCAAAGTTCAAAAATGTAACCGTTTTTAGGAGCAGAACCATCAGAGTAAAGGTTGAAATACTCAATTTGAAGGTGTTGGATCCATTAGATATCGTCACTCTGTGGCTAAAGAAAGAAACGTATACTTTTTAAAAAAGAATTCACTTCTTAGAAGATATTGGAGATGTAAGATGCACAAGCTCTCTTTCTAAACAAAATCTACCAATGTTTTTTTGGTAGACTCGCAGTTGCATCGCGACGGGCTCAAAATAGCGTGCAAAAAGGAATAACTTTTCATCAAAGATAATTGATGAATAGTGCTGATTTACGATTTAGAAATAATGGCATTAAACTTCACCGAGGTTGTTTTATGTAAAGGAGATGACAGCACCATCATTAAGTTTAATGAAAATACATTAAACTATCTAAAAGTTATATTGCTCGAAATAAAGACGAGCTCTCTCAATATCATGGAGAAAATGTTGTGTATTAGGTGAGTCATTCAAACTGACTAGAGTTAAGTACTGGAGAACCTAACATAATAGGGAAGCTTCACTGTGGTATAAATTAAAGTTAATAACTATTTTTATTATATCATGGATGGATGAATGTCAATATCACGAAGAACACAGTGCTACAAATAAAATGATAAGTCAAGTTGTTGATAAAGTTAATCAGGTAAAATATTTTTAATTTATAATAAAATCGAATTCCCCCATCAATGCCTTCCATCTCTGCTTTTCCGTGTCCCACTTTAAAGGGCAAGTCTCATTTAAAATACAATTACTAAACAAACGTGGTTGGAAGTTTCTAAATGAAACATACTTAAAGGGAGAGTGAAATATTAAATCAATTAATATAGAGAAAAAATTTAAAAATATATTATGGTAATTAATATAGAGAAAAATTAAAAAATATAATATAGAGAAAAAAATTTAAAAATATACTGTAATTAATATGGAGAAATTGAGTTCAAATTTAAAAATATATTGTAATTAATATGGAGAAAAAATTTAAAAATATGTTTTTGTTTTAAGGTCCTTTGGAATGCAAAGATAAACTGATAAAGACGATGCATCGACATCTACTTTTACACAGAAAAAAAAATGTTTAGAAACTAAACACTTGCACACGAAAATGCAACAGATATTTTATCATGTTTAAAAACACTCATGTTTAAGTAAGAATGGTGTTTAGGTTTGCAACACCTTATGTTTAGGTTCAAAATGTGTTGATCGCTTGTCATTTCTAGTATATAAACATGTTTAAGGTGGTATATGTCATGTTATTATATTATAATGCTTAGTAACAAGACGTGTTTACACGATTATATGCATAGTTGTATAACATGTTTTCACGATTATATGTTTAGATTTTAAATATGACTAAAGGTTTGTAAGCTTAGCTTCCTATCGTGTTTAAGGGTTTATAAGCTTAGTTTTAAAGATATTTGCAGGTTTATCTTGAAATATTTGAATGGTGTCGGTTTAAATACATAGGTTGAATTAATTCCTGCGAAATAAGAGACATTGTTTTCAGAAAAACACGTGCCGCTTCTCGTTGGAAAACAAAATTTCCGTTGAACGTCAACTTAGCTTTATTTAAACGCTTCAGTAGCATTGCGCTGAATCCCATTCAACCGAACCAACTCCATTCGACCGAAAACCCGCACTTTGGCGGATTTACGATGCTGTCCAATGGGACAATCCCATTGCACCGAAAAACCCGTACTTCGGGTTTTCCCGATGGAATTTAAATTAAATTAACTTAAAACAATTTACGGCCTACGTAAAATGAACACTAGATCCAAACATTTTCTAAATTATTATTTTACAGCTAAGGATTATAAGAACAAAATAGTATTAAATCAGCAACATATGACATAATAAAATCAATTGCTAATATTGATTTATTTTATATATTATATTCATTATGAAAATACTTTAAGCCAGCCGTTTTACTGTACTTGAAGTGTATAACCGCCTCAAAGAGGAAGAGTCGTCCTTCTAACCAAACCAAATCCAACCTAACCGAACCGTAACTTTTTGGAAAAGGCATATTATTTGAGAAGTCAATGAAGATAAACATCAATATTTTGGAAGAGGCGTAACAATGTTAAATTATTTATTAAATATTACTAACCTAACCTGGTTTTGAACAAAAACGTTTTATTGTACGAAAGTACTTTTGTGTAATGCTTAACCCAAGCCCAATTTTCACTTTTTGTGTATACTATTATATTATATATTTAGAACACACGGTGTTGAAAACTTACCGAGTTCGTTTTTTATTATCATCTTGTTGCATAGTCGTCAAATAGTGGCGCTTCCAAGGCACTACTAATGTATTGAAAACGCTAGCACTTTTGAGGTCGCTTAATTTTACAAATTTTTGTAAATACCAAACCCGCGGTTGGGCTAAATTCATTAGAAACTTTGGCGGGATTCGGTCTAATGGAATTCTGCGCAATGGGAATATACCTATTTAAACAAATCTAGCCGACCTGTTGGAAATGTTGTTCTATTATAAAGCCAAGAAAGCTTATTTATTCTTCATGTCAAACCATCACTTTAAGCATATATTTTGCTCAAAATTTGAGTCAAGGAAGTCTTTTTCTCAATAAAAAATGAAAGCCATGGGATATACATTATGAATATAGCCACAAGGTGTTAGATTACTCACCTTGTGGCTACATTATTAATATACCTCCACTTGTTAATTGTTTTTCCAAAATATTATAATTCTTCTTAAAATAAAGATTTAAAAATTTATGCTATATACCAACGTATTAAAAACATGTTACGTTAAATAACACCTGGTAAGCGTTGATGTTTAGCTTAGTGTTAAGATTATTCTGTGTTTACCTCTTAAAGGTGATAAAATAAGAAGTGTTTCTATTTGGAACGCATTTTAAGGATCCTTAGAGAAACAGAGATGTAATTAGACATCAACATTGAAGAAATAAACATTACCTCACACCAAGCTTAGATTATTATTATTATTATTATTATAACTTTATAACATGTTCAGATGTTGCAAACCTAAACACTTTTTTATCTGTGTAGGTCAGACATGTAGGAATGAACATTGCCTCTTTAAATGTCGAAAACGTAAACCAGGTCGTTGACACGTTGTCTAAGAGACGGGGAAAGTAGGTGGAGGTGTTCATCACGCGTAGCAGAAGACTGGTGGCTCAATCCCATCGTGACCTTTGTGAACCTGTTGTGAGCCTTTAAAAGATGTGATTGCTGCGTAATTCGAGGAGGACGCCAGATGACAGAAGCAAAGTCAATTAGTGGTAAAACCAGAGAATTGTACATTGTAAACATTAGATTTGGTGAATGATGACAAAACTTACGTCGTGTTAGCCAGTGATACTATTGTATGATTGGAGATGCGTTGTGCATGGGTGCTAAAAGCAAATGTCTCGTCCATAAAAACACTTAGGTCCCGCACTGAGGTCGCTCGAGACCGAGTGATACCATTGATTTGATAAGGAAACCTAGAGTAGTTTGTTCCCAGATGGAGCACTGTGTATTTTTCTGCGTTAAATTGCATCCCGTAGGAGGACGCCAAGTGACCACGTTGTCTAGATCTTGCTGTAATAGAATGCTGTCATCCTCGGTCATGATGTCATTATAGAGTTTCGCATCATCCGCGAACAGAAGCAATTTAGAGTAGCTAACAATGGTATTTAGCGAGTTTATGAAAATGGAAAAGAGCAGTGGTCCAAGAACTGAGCCTTGCGGAACTCCACTTTGTCGCTCGCAATAGGAGGAAGCGAAACCCTTGTAGACCACCCGCAGACTCCTATTCGAGACAAAGTCAATAGGGAAGGGCATTCCCGGTGATACCAGCACCCATCAAGGAGGAGCGAATAGCGGAAATTGGAATGGTATCAAATGATTTAGTGAGATCAATGTATATAACGTGAACTGAAGCTCCATTTTCAAGCCTTTGCACCCAGTCAGTAGTAGTAGTAAGTAGATTGGTCTTACATGATTTTTTCCGCAAAAAGCCATTATGGGATGAACGAAACAACTTAGTAGCTTCCAGAAAGTCGTCAATTTGAATTTTCGCGATCCGTTCGCAAGTTTTACCGACTTGACTAGTAAGGCTTATTGGGCGAAATTTCTCCTTCTCAAGACGGCTCCCTTTCTTATGAATTAGAGTGATTTCCGCAGTTTTTCACTCCTTCGGAACAACACACGTAGAGAAAGAACAGTTGAACAATATGGCTAATGGACCGCAAAGGAGAGCAGCCGTAGATCTTAAAAGATACCGTGTATTTCATCGGCGCCGGAGATTTCGAGACATTGAGAGAAGAAAGCTGATGGAACTCATCTTGTTCAGTACACACAAAAGAGTTCGAAGTACAGCAATCGAGTGGCTTGCCTCGTATGGAGGTCCAGCAGAAACATCCACGACGTAGATGTGACCCCGCGAAATAAGCGTTTAAAAATTTAGTGATTTCCTCCGGGATGAATGTCATTGAGCCATCTGAACAACTTAATCGCGAGATAGAGAATTTTCACGAACGTTTATTGTTAAAAACTGTGGAAAGCTTTAGGGTTGGATTTTATCATGAAAGTTAACCGCGAATCCTTTTTTCGCTGGGCTTTCCTAGCAGCATTTGTGTAACCATTTCGGGCCTTTTTGTAGCAGTCATACACTTGTTCAACCGAGAGTATTGTCAAGTTACCGCTTCTTTAGTCATGAATAAAGTGTCCATTTGTTTCTAAAGCTTGTTTACATGTGCGCGAGATTTAAGCTTAAAGCGGAGAGTAGAAGTATAAAGTCGAATCTTTTTCTCGACCCTAAAAAATCGCGGCTGCCAAAAGCGTGTTCCCGCTGCTCCACCCGCTCCTTCGTTTACATACGAGCTGGGCGGTAGCATGAGCCTAGATTGTAGAGTTTCCTTCAGTCGGAAGTAACAACTAAATGGCGTCGAATGTCGTTAGTTTGCTTCTGCTTAAAAAGAAAATATGGCTTTTGAAAAACATTCGGCATTTTAAAAAAAAAACCAGAAAATTAAAATAAACAACGTCGTTGGTGAGTACATCCATATAAATGAAATAGAAACCAATTTGGATATTTTCGCACTCGGAACGTTTTTTGATATAATTTATCAAGGTGGGTATATTTTCTCTACTTGAGCTTTTGAATATTGTTGATTTAACTGTCTATTCTGAAAATTTATATATGTTTTTTTCTTTCTTTCTTTTAACACACTCTCAATGGGAGTGCCTTGGCTTATTTCGCGAGATAAAACAAACGCAAAAATATCCAAACGATATTCGGTCCTTGGCTATTATTATTGGCCTTCAAACTCACGTGACTCTTTGCGACAACAAACATGAGCTGAAAAATCTACCACGGCA
>JAEQBA010002108.1:0-102320 GCA_019434445.1 Phalangium opilio
AAGTACCTACAAGTACCCACAAGTACCCACAAGTACCCACAAGTACCCACAAGTACCCACAAGTACCCACAAGTACCCACAAGTACCTACAAGTACCCACAAGTACCCACAAGTACCTAGAAGTACCCACAAGTACCTAGAAGTACCCACATGTACCTACAAGTACCTACAAGTACCCACAAGTACCCACAAATACCCACAAGTACCCACAAGTACCTAAAAGTACCCACAAGTACCCACAAGTACCTACAAGTACCCACAAGTACCCACAAGTACCTACAAGTACCTACAAGTACCCACAAGTACCCACAAGTACCCGGGGCAAGTACCCACAAGTACTTTCAAGCACCCACAAGAACCTACAAACACCCACAAGTACCCGGGGCCAAAACCCACAAGTACCTTCAAGCACCCACAAGTACCCACAAGAACCCACAAGTACCTTCAAGCACCCACAAGTACCTACAAGCACCGACAAGTACCTACAAGCACCGACAAGTACCCACAAGCACCCACAAGTACCCGGGACAAGTACCCACAAGTACCTACAACTACCCACAAATACCTACAAGCACCCACAAGTACCTACAAGCACCCACAAGTACCTACAAGCACCCACAAGTACCTACAAGCACCCACAAGCACGCACAAGTACCTACAAGTACCCACAAGCACGCACAAGTACCCACAAGAACCTACAAGTACCCAAAAGTACCTACAAGTACCTACAAGTACCCAAAAGTACCTACAAGTACTACAAGTACCCACAAGTACCTACAAGTACCTACAAGTACCCACAAGTACCCACAAGTACCCACAAGTACCTACAAGAACCCACAAGTACCCACAAGTACCCACAAGTACCCACAAGTACCTACAAGTACCTACAAGTACCCACAAGCACGCACAAGCACGCACAAGTACCCACAAGTACCCACAAGTACCCACATGTACCTACAAGTACCTACAAGTACCCACAAGTACCCACAAGTACCCACAAGTACCCACAAGTACCCACAAGTACCTACAAGTACCCACAAGTACCCACAAGTACCTACAAGTACCCACAAGTACCCACAAGTACCTACAAGTACCTACAAGTACCCACAAGTACCCACAAGTACCCACAAGTACCCACAAGTACCCACAAGCACCCACAAGTACCCACAAGTACCCACAAGTACCCACAAGTACCTACAAGTACCCACAAGTACCTACAAGTACCCACAAGTACCCACAAGTACCTACAATTACCCACAAGTACCCACAAGTACCCACAAGTACCTACAAGTACCCACAAGTACCCACAAGTACCTACAAGTACCCACAAGTACCCACAAGTACCTACAAGTACCCACAAGTACCCACAAGTACCCACAAGTACCCACAAGTACCCACAAGTACCTACAAGTACCACAAGTACCCACAAGTACCCACAAGTACCTACAAGTACCCACAAGTACCCACAAGTACCTACAAGTACCCACAAGTACCCACAAGTACCCACAAGTACCTACCAGTACCCACAAGTACCCACAAGTACCTACAAGTACCTACAAGTACCCACAAGCACGCACAAGTACCCACAAGTACCCACAAGTACCCACAAGTACCTAGAAGTACCCACATGTACCTACAAGTACCTACAAGTACCCCCAAGTACCCACAAATACCCACAAGTACCCACAAGTACCCACAAGTACCCACAAGTACCTACAAGTACCCACAAGTACCCACAAGTACCTACAAGTACTACAAGTACCCACAAGTACCTACAAGTACCCACAAGTACCCACAAGTACCCACAAGAACCCACAAGTACCCACAAGAACCCACAAGTACCCACAAGTACCCACAAGTACCTACAAGTACCTACAAGTACCCACAAGCACGCACAAGCACGCACAAGTACCCACAAGTACCCACAAGTACCCACAAGTACCCACAAGTACCTACAAGTACCCACAAGTACCCACAAGTACCCACAAGTACCCACAAGTACCTACAAGTACCCACAAGTACCCACAAGTACCTACAAGTACCCACAAGTACCCACAAGTACCTACAAGTACCCACAAGTACCTACAAGTACCCACAAGTACCCACAAGTACCCACAAGTACCTACAAGTACCCACAAGCACGCACAAGTACCCACAAGTACCCACAAGTACCTACAAGTACCCACAAGTACCCACAAGTACCCACAAGTACCCACAAGTACCTACAAGTACCCACAAGTACCCACAAGTACCCACAAGTACCCACAAATACCTACAAGTACCCACAAGTACCCACAAGTACCTACAAGTACCCACAAGTACCCACAAGTACCTACAAGTACCCACAAGTACCCACAAGTACCTACAAGTACCCACAAGTACCCACAAGTACCTACAAGTACCCACAAGTACCTACAAGTACCCACAAGTACCCACAAGTACCCACAAGTACCTACAAGTACCCACAAGTACCTACAAGTACCCACAAGTACCCACAAGTACCTACAAGTACCCACAAGTACCTACAAGTACCCAGAAGTACCCACAAGTACCCACAAGTACCTACAAGTACCCACAAGTACCCACAAGTACCTACAAGTACCTACAAGTACCCACAAGTACCCACAAGTACCTACAAGTACCTACAAGTACCCACAAGCACGCACAAGTACCCACAAGTACCCACAAGTACCCACAAGTACCTACAAGTACCCACAAGTACCCACAAGTACCTAGAAGTACCCACAAGTACCCACAAGTACCTAGAAGTACCCACATGTACCTACATGTACCTACAAGTACCTACAAGTACCCACAAGTACCCACAAATACCCACAAGTACCCACAAGTACCTACAAGTACCTACAAGTACCCACAAGTACCTACAAGTACCCACAAGTACCCACAAGCACCCACAAGTACCCACAAGTACCTACAAGTACCCACAAGTACCTACAAGTACCCACAAGTACCCACAAGTACCTACACGTACCCACAAGTACCCACAAGCACCTACAAGTACCAACAAGCACCTACAAGTACCCACAAGTACCTACAAGCACCCATAAGTACCTACAAGCACCCATAAGTGCCTACAAGTACCCACAAGTACCTACAAGTACCCACAAGTACCCACAAGTACCTACAAGTACCCACAAGTACCCACAAGTACCTACAAGTACCCACAAGTACCCACAAGTACCCACAAGTACCTACAAGTACCCACAAGTCCCTACAAGTACCCACAAGTACCCACAAGTACCTACAAGTACCCACAAGTACCTACAAGTACCCACAAGTACCTACAAGTACCCACAAGTACCTACAAGTACCCACAAGTACCTACAAGTACCCACAAGTACCTACAAGCACCCAGAAGTACCCACAAGAACCCGGGCAAAGCACCTACTAAAGCTCAAACGCAATGTTTTTCTTGCTTAATATCCCTCTAACAGCGTGAATCACGACAAAAACGCCGTAAGTCCAATATAAAAAATTAGGGCGAAAATGCGTGTCTCTAACAGTGGTAAAACGCCGTAATTCCAATAGCCAAAACAACGTAAGTCAAAGTATGTGTTAATAATGATAAAAATCGATACTTAAACTTAATTGATCTTAATGAAACTAAGAAAAGGCACATCTATGGACTGTTATCTTTCATTTAAGATGGTTCCCAAACGTAACGAATGATTAGTTTTCTTTATACACGATCCCAATTAAGGTCATTTTTCAAAAAAATCCCATGTTATGTCTATGGAAGAATATTGTATCTTTCACCAAATGTCTGATTAATTTTATGGATTCTAAAACCACCCTTAACAACTTTTTTCTTTATAGAACTAACTATTAGTTGGATCTCTTTGAAATTTTAACCACATAATTAGGGCCCAAATTTTAGTTCACTGGCAAAATTTCAAAGCAGCAACCACAATACGAAAAAAGTTACGGCCAATCAGAGAACCCTCCTTTAGCATTAGAGGCAGTATCAAGTCTTATCTAAGAGAGCGACCGCTCTCCTAGAATATTTGAAATACTGTGTCTAAAAAGATCAAGCGAACGTTGACATAATTCGAAAGGAAAATGTAAATATTTAATAGTGGATGCCAAACCAGGGTGTTACACGAATTCATACATTTAATTTCGTATATCGAAATGCTACATTTCTAATGTCGCGACTATGAAAGAAAGGTTGCACTGCAATTTCCCTCTTCGAACTTTAAACTTTCTTGGGGGGGGGGGGGGTTTAAGTTAAGTGTGACCTTCTTCGTTTAACTGGTAATGAATGGAAATGAATATAACAAGCCATTGGTACTGAAACGTATTTCTTTTTATGTAATCCTTACCTATACCTTTGGTTATATTTATACCGATATCATATTTATCCAGTGCTACAGATAGCTACCTACTAACAAAAACCACACAGGATAAACGATGTTGCTTTGTCTTAAGTATACGGCATTCGTTTGTTAACTAGTCTGAACAAAATAAATTTCAATTATCATATTTTTTTAAAATCAGTCTTCTTTGCAACTTACCGATTTAAGTTTTTTTTTGGTGCAAACTTGAAAATTTGTCAAGCCAGCAACAATTAAAACTATGTCCGTCAAGGTGCTTACACGAAATCCCTTCAAAATAATTAATTTCATGATAAAATGTTTTCGGAAAATGTAATTGTTCTTGAAAAAGCGTAGATATGTAATTTTTTGAATTAATTTAGAGGGAATAGATCGATTAACAGTAAAATCAGTTGATTGAATTTAATATTGATTAATGATTAAATGGATAAAAATAACTAAAAAAATTGCAATATCTGAAACTTCAGCCAATTGATAAACCTCACACATATCGTTTGTTTTTTCGGCCTTGGTCCAAACCAAGACGTTTTTTTTATAATATCTGTTACTTCAGTCTTAATGTAATTAAATTTTGAATAATTATGTTTGCTTTACCGTCATACATTTGGGGTTGATCTATTTCTAATTGCTTAAAGAAGTACTACAGTATCGTTAATTACATTTAACTCATATCCAATAACATCGATTTCGATAAGCATATAATGTTGCACTTTATTTATGAAAGAAGCTTAAAAACGACGGTATTTGAAATATGGAAGAAAAATATTTGTTTCGTACACTGTATACATATACAGTGGTGTCGAGATCAGACCAACAGCTTCCTTTATGTACAACCCCCAATACTGCCAACGGGTGATGTCATACTAAATTAAACAGGAAAATGGAGGCTGAGTGAAAGATAAGTGTAGTTTTAATTATAATTTGTTAGTTTAATTATAAGGTATCCATAAATTTACCAAAAACATTCGTGTTTTGGGTTAATTTCACATTAATTATACTTGATTTAGTTTAATTTAACGGTTTATCTAGTGTGGATGGAATTTTTTACCCTAATTGGAACGTTTTTTGCAGTTCAACATTTTTGCCACAGTCATTATTTTACCCTAAACTTTTAAATTTCGCGCCAACATAGTTGAAATTAACTGAAGTGTGAAATAGAAAACATTGGGATTTAACAACGGCTTGGGTAGTTTTAATCTTAATTAAACAGTTTATTTAAAAGTTATTTGAGCTTTTAATCCAAAAAATTATTATTTTTGGTTTAATTTCACGTTAATTATATTTAATTGATTTAAAATTAACGTAGGATTGTGTTTCGGCAGTGTACATTTAGGTTATAAATGACTTTCAATATATACTTAACCTTAATTGCAATTTTTAGAGGGTTTTGAATCTTATTTTACCTTAAACTTTCAAATTTCGCGCCTATTAATGTACTTTAAAGATAATTTAAATTAACTAAGTATGAGATAGAAAACATGGGGCTATACTAACAGCTTGTGCAGTTTTAATCTTATTTAAGTATTTTATTTCAAAGTTACTCCAGTTCTCATCCAAATATGTATATTTCATGTTTAAATTCACGTTAATTATACTTAATTAAGTTGAAATTAATGAAGGATTGAGGTTTGGTATTGTTGATTTAGCTTATAAAATGAGTTTCAAATCAGTTTCAGTTTTTCATTCTTGCCAACACAATGTGTTAAATTTTTATCATACCACGTGCTAAATTTGCGGTAACATAAAGATCATCTATAACATATGTTAATGAATGATGTGATTCTATAGTTTAGCAACTTTGGCTTCAATAACAGTAATTAAATTAAATACCTAAACAATTCATAGCAATTTAGACAAATAAACAAACGGCAATGTAAACTGTGGAGATAGCCAACAACGTAGCCCTCCGTTGCTGACGTGGTTACGTTGGAAAAATCTGCGCTGATGTAAACATGGAAATTATTTGACTAATTAAATTACATAACGACACTGTCCTCCTGAATTAATCAGCACCACTGTTACTTATATTTATGAATTAACAAAATCCACTGTTGGTAACAATTAGTTAAACTGCACTAAGGTAAACACCACGACTCTTTTAACTGCCGTAGGGAAAACATATTAAACTTTTTGTCATCTTACCAGTAGTATTTTGAAGTTTTCGATCTTTTCACAGGGTGAAAAGCATTATCTTTATTTCAACACGTTAATAATTTGAATAGGTATGCCATTTATTACATCAAATTGGAAGCGCAGTGCGCACACGGTAAATACAGCATAAAAAACCTAGGGTTAACCCGGTTAGGCTATGTTTCTAGCATAAAATTGAGCAGACTGTATATACAGGGTTCCAAAACAAATGAGAGCTGGAAATCAGCCTTTTTAATAATCTTTAAAGAGGAAAGACACTATATGAGACTATAATTCCATAGAGTAACAAAAATAGGGTAATGGCAGCCCTCTGCCTTCGACTGTATTAAGCTCAATGGGGAAATAACATGGGGTGCCATTAGTCTATACAACTTAAGCCTTGGCCGTAAAGAACGTCGAAAAACTTACTTCAAAAGATATAAAAACCTCTATTAACTGTAATTATTTACCTGAATTAATTTTTTAGACGAAAATTCGACCTGATATCAAAGTATTTGTTCTTAAGGGTGTTATAGATAATTAGCAAATCCAATCAAAGGTGTTCAAGCTCTGACAAAATACCAAAGTAATTAATTCTAGTTGCCTTGCTGTCGTCTGCTATGAAATTAGGAATTTTCCACCTAAAAGCAAACGTTTGAAAAATATCAACGTAACTTGTTAGCAAGCAAAAACGTAGGCCGTTCTAGTTATCAACGAGAACGAAAAAGGGGAAATGACTTTAAACGCGCTAGGAGGTTAGGCTGACTTCTGACCGAAAAGTAATTTTTTGACGTACTATCTTAATTAGTTAAATTACAAAAATTAGAATTCATTAATTAAAAATCGAAACAGGTAAGTTTCTCATTTAAGTAATGTTTGTTAATTTAGAAGTATTCCGAAAACTAACTTCGCTATAGTTTTTCAGTATGGCCTGTCTCAATTGCCTTAAAAAACCGAAAATTTTTAATGCTTTTTCTATGGGACGCTAACCCTAAAAGGTGTAACTTTTTCTTTAACATTACGGAAGGGTGTCATGTCATATCTACAAGGGCCTACCGGCCCTGTAGAATATTAGTTAAGTTGGAGTAAAAAACCCGTAGTTTACTTAAAAATGACCATTTCCCGGCTTTCCATTGGATGTGATTTTTCGTTTGAAACAATATTGTATGTTAATCCCGCGCAAATCCGTGACTTTATTATGCCCAAACCACGATTAAAACTGTCTTTAAAACGTTAAAACTTAAGTAGTATTAAAAATATTAGCTGGAAGTTTCATTATCGTTATACGTCCAAAATATGTTGCTAAAAACCAAAGTATCAAACAAAGGAACCAAACAAAGGACAATCGGAAACTAAAATTGTGCTAAAACTGAACGTAAAAAACGTTACCGTTTATTATGAGAAGACATGTTTGAGATTCAAGAATTTGTATAGTTTTTGATATTGCAAATAAATAGGAATTTAATCTAGTTTAGATTATCTTGAATTGGAATTAATAGAAATATCTTGGACTCGAAAACGGTTTTGAGGAAAGTAAATATCTGAGATTTGAAACCTGCTGTTGAAGGCTGCTAATATTTGGGATTTTAAACCTGCCGTTGGGGGCTGCAAATGTTTGGGATTTTAAACGTGCCGTTGGGGACTGCTAATATTTGGGATTTTAAACGTGCCGTTGGGGACTGCTAATATCTGTAATTTGATACCTGTCGTTGGGGACTGCTAATATCTGTGATTTGAAACCTGCCGTTGGGGACTGCTAATATCTGGGATTGCCTCTCCTTTTCGAGCTGCCTTTCATACTCTTGTATCAACTTATCCTTGATTAATTCTGG
Organism: Phalangium opilio; assembly: GCA_019434445.1. Taxonomy (NCBI): domain Eukaryota; kingdom Metazoa; phylum Arthropoda; class Arachnida; order Opiliones; family Phalangiidae; genus Phalangium; species Phalangium opilio. Next base: position 8,318 of record JAEQBA010002108.1, read on the forward strand.
TTTGAACTCTGATGCAGGTGCATGATAGATCTGTTGCGTTAAAGTTTCATACTTGTCCGGTAGTGATTCAATCATTATGTATGCAAAGTCCTTATCTGATATCGTCTCACCGGCATTTTCCAAACGTCCTCGTAAGTCATACAGGCCCTCTATGAATGATGTCATGGTGTATCCTGGATTATATGTCGAAGTATATAATGCTCTTCTTAATGATCCGATTCTCACCCGCGAACTGGTAAAATCACTGTCCATGCATTCACTGAATCAGTTATACCATGAATGACGCTCTTTACATCATCGCCGAGGCTTAATGCTATAGTGGCGAATGTCTGTTCTTTCTTCGTCTCTTACTTTTCTTTGACTGCGGCCGGTGCTTCTTCGCTAGGCAGAGGTTCAGTTTCTAGAATAACTTTCCACAATGAATGTAATCGTAATGTCATTTCAATGTCAAACCGCCATTGCTTATAATTCGTGGGGGTTAACTTAGTTATTTGCCCGACTCTATATGTTGCCGCTTCGTTACTGTCCGCCATTTTATACCGGTCGCATGTACCCGATTTCGTTCCAATAATAAAACGTCCGTCCTCGTGTCCGTCCGTCCGAGTTCACTTGAGCCTTAGTCACTCGTAACCACGCTCTGCTACCATTTGTGGTCTATTATGTAGTGAATTATACATGTTGTTGAACAATCAGAACAATCTTTATTAATGGTTAAGAATATCATAAATAAATTAATACAACTATTATTGGGACGGATTAATCCAATTAAACTGACTGAAATATCAAAGCGAACTAACTGTGCAAAGTAAAAAGGGCTGACAAATATAACAGTTGGATGACGTCACCTTATCGATCTCTCCCTATCTTTTCTTATCTGACCTACTAGTCTATGCTGATCAAAGCCTACTCTGTCTATTTTTATCAACAAACGTGAATTTAATGCCTTAGGAACTAAATAGCAGGGTCAATTTAAATTTTAAAAGAAGTATTATTTAAGCATCAATTCAAATATGTTATCAATTAACAAATCGAAGTTGTTGCTCGGCGGCTTATGGACCCCGAAATGTTGCCCCAAAAATGAAAAAAATCCCAAATGACCCGGTGTTTAAAGACAACATGTTTTTATCGAATGTGAAATTTTAAATTTAATTTGCCTCATTTTGTAAATAATTGTAAATTAACTTATTGATGTTGTACCGTAACTATTAGCAGAAGGGAATAAGAGAGAAGGGACACACTTTATATCTCCATAATGCTTTGCACGCGTAACAACAGTCTTACTAACCTCAAATCAACTACCCTTCACTGATTGGCTATGCAACTTCTGCCTTAGCTGTGACGTCACATAAGAAGGTGACGTCTCGGTTGACGAATAAAAAGTAGTTTTGTTTACAACTTTACATTGAAGGAGATAAAAATGGCCAAATTTCATATTGATAAACGAAATCAAGCTGCGCAATTAATTTAGATACACGGGTATTGAAAACATACCAAAATCAGATAATTTGAAGGTAATAAATAGATGAAAACTAATTATTCTGAATTAATATTAAAAAATACAAATTAGTTTCAATAAAATACATACTTGAGGTTATAATTACACAAGAACGGAACATCGACAGCCCTAAGCCTTTGGAGAATGAAAATCTAGCAGACAAATGGGCCGATACCGCGGAGAACTTAAAGAACTATTTTTGCAGTAAATTGGTTAAAAGCTGTGTACTTGCGCAAAGTTTTCGCGGTTTTCTTGAGGTTGGTCGGACTCTCGTTACCAAAGCAGGCTCTAATGTCTCCCTTCTCTCTTATTCCCTTCTGCTATTAGGGTCTTTTATTTTTTCCCCTTTCATGTGAAAGAGATGTCTAATTTTTATAGTTAGTGTAATTTTAAATTGCCTCAATTTGTAAATAAATGTAAATTAATTTCTTGATAATGTTGCACTGTGCTTTTTTTATTTATATATTTTTTTCACCTTTAAAAGGTGCATTATTTTGAAGGAAGCACCCAAATTAAAAGCATGGTCACAGGAAATTTATAAAAATTTAAGGCTCCATTTGAATTGCTCAACGATAATTATAAAATGAAATCAAGAACTGAACCAATGCCTACGAGATAGATAGAAAGCCTGAGCACGGTCCCCTTTGAGCTGGGGAAAAAAGGGGGATCTGGCCTGCTTGTTTTTGCGCGTTTCTGGCCACAGATGGCGCTTTTCTATGTCACTTTTTTTAAATATTTCCTTTCCCGCCAAAAATGTTAGAAAGAAAAAAATCTTTCAAAATTATTACACAAAAATGTTTTTCATAACAATTTTTAATTTTTAAATAAATTCTTAAGTTGGATAAAGAAACTTACCGAAACTCGTGAGAAATTGTGGTAAATTATTAGAAGTTAGGTAAAAAAAACCATTTTTACCAGTTTCCAAATTTTAATAAAAATCATTTTTATTAATTCACGAAGTTTAATTAAAACACGTTTAATTTTTTTTTAATTATGAACTTCTCATAATCACATCCATATTAAAAAAAATTTTAATCCTTAATGTGTATCAACTAAATTAATCAAACTTTGGACTATTGCTTTTAATTATTCTTACAAATTAGGTATAAAAAAGCATATTTTTTACCAAATTACTAATTTTGAGTGAATTAAAATTAACAAATACTTAGGGCGGATGAATATACTAACCAAAAATATCACTAATTGCTCAAATGAATTGCAAATTGACTTAGAAAGAAAGAAAAATTTCACCCAAATTACTCAGTTTGAGGAAACGCATCACATTATCTGAGGTAAATAAATCACATAGTTTTAGGTATACAAACCAAATATAATTAGTCTTAACTTAAAGAAATCATGTGTGTCTGAAGTTTGAGGACTTTCCTTGATATAAATTTACTGTGGAGCTTTTTCCTATGATCATTTTCATCTTTTGTATTATTTGTATTTTTTGTCAGCGAAGGACGAATAAATTTTCCAGCATAATTTCTGCTAATGCACTATCACCACATTTGCATGATAATGCTATTTTGAAGTGAGGGAAAATAATGCTCTTGTAAGCATCTAATGTTTTGTTCCTTGGAAACAGGTGTAAGGATGCGCTTATGAAATCTAAAACTATACTTAACAAATTTACAAGATATTGATTCGGATACTTTAATCCACCATGATCATTGGCGTTTATTAATGTGTTAATTGGTGAATTATTCACTGTACCACTAATTTGCTCTAGACAATCAAAGCATTGTGTGTTTTCCTCGCAACTTTAAGAACATAACCTCCAACATGGGCAACGCTTATATTTTTAACAGATATTGAAGTGTGGTCTGCAATTTACAAATTAATGAGACAATATTCCTAAACATATAAAGGGCGTTTCTCAAAGATCTGTCAGAAATTAAAGGGGGTGTTCTTTGTTCAATTGCTAGTCGAAAATGTTCTGTGACATTTTGGCGTCCGAGCCACCATTTTCAAGTTAAGATTGGAGTGTTTATGGATGATCCCTTACATATAATTATGAAACAGAAGTACCCCTTTAATTTCTGACAGATATCTCACAAATCCCGTATATATATTTTTACCATTTTTCTTCAGTGTTTCCATTCTGAATAATATTGATTGCAGATAAAGTGTAAGCTTAATCATCTTCGGATCAAAGCAATTCATAGGGCTTGAATTTGATTCGGTGGTACGGTTTCGCTAAGTTAGATTCATGGTACATGGTTTTGAAGATTCTGAGTCTCTGTTACAGTTCGAATCAGCCGAGGGTTTTAGAATTCCAATTTTCAACGTATGTTCAATACTTAAAAATGCAAGACCGCATGTCCATTTGGTCATTAAAACCGCAAGTACACCGTATATGGGCAAAAGATTGCTCAACCGCATCACTTGAGAGCTTCCGTGTTAATACGAAATGAAATGCTTCTCGCAGCAAGTATTTTATCAAAGCGACCGTTGATTAGGTTGTAAGTTTCACTGCTTCATATGACTCATCCGTAAGTTTCTCATTTCTTAACCTTGAATTGGTCTGGATTGTTTCAAGAAATGGAAGAAAATCTTCAAGCAGCCAACTTAACCTTTCATCGTTCATGTCAAAAAAATGAAACTTTGTTTGCATTTCTGAAGTAAATTCCGTGGGTTGTGTTACAGATGTCGTGAATTTCCCACCACTTCCTAACCATTTCTAAGAAATAAATTGTGCATTCCAAGTTTTCGCTATCACCACTGTCACCCATATTTAATCGCAATAACGAAGTTAGGGCAGCGGTGACTGGCAATGAGAAAATAGCGATTGCGCGTGACACATTTATTTTTTCCAGGTTTGTGGGGTAAACTTTGGGACGAAAACATATATGTATGTGACATGTTTTCGTCCCAAAGACTTATTCATTTTGTCTCCTAATATGTTGAGATTTTCAAAATTCCTAGTATTATGATTTTCAATATTCCTAGTATTATGATTTTCAATATTCCTAGTATTATGATTTTCAATATTCCTAGTATTATGATTTTCAATATTCCTAGTATTATGATTTTCAATATTCCTAGTATTATAAGTTATATTTGGTGGAAGAATAGAATCTCTTATTGAAAAGGTATATATTAAGATTGCGTTTGCATATATTTGTCTAATTGATAATACTTTGAAATCTGCATATAAAACTAGTCGTGATTCCATATAATTTCTTTTTAGGCAAATTCTCAGAATTTTTCTTTGTATTATTTCTAATCCTTCAATATATATACCATACGTTCCTCCCCAACCTATAATACCATACGATACCACTGATTGTACAATTGCAAAGTAAACATTTCTTAACCATGGCAATGATAGAAAATTACGTAATTCATAGAATCTTGGTAAACACATTCTTAGTTTTTTAGCTACACTTAGAATATGACTATTCCATTTAAGATGGTCATCTACAATTATACGAAGGTATTTAATTTCAGATACCCTTTCAAGCTTCTAACAGCCATTATCACACTTAATGCAATGTTTATTTTTATGAATTAATAGATTACGATTAATTTCAGGAGTAGGTCTAGCCGATAAACATAAATAATTAGTCTTTTCTATATTTAATGTCAGAAGATTATTATTCAGCATGTCAACGACCTCATCAATCCAGACTGCGCCTTCGTGTAAGCCTCCTCCCAAGTATTTCCGAAGAAAAGTAAAGTAGTGTCATCAGCAAAAGATAAAATTCTTCCATTTATACTGATTTCACATAGGTCATTAATATAGACTAAAAACAAAAATGGACCGACAACTGTAACTTGGGGATTCCGAAGGTTAATAAATCTGGATCACTAATTACATTATTTATTTTAACGAAGGTGTATCGGTCTGATAAATAACTTCTGAACCAATTTAGCGGTAGTCCTCTAATCCCTGCACGTCCTAATTTTATTAACAGTTTTGCGTGAGATACTGAATCAAAAGCCTTTTTAAGGTCCAAGAACAGACCTAGAGCCTTTTTAAACTTATCGATGGCCGAATACAATTCCCGTGTCAAATCCAAGATGGCATCATTGGTACTTAAACCTGTTCTAAATCCGTATTGATTTTTGGAGAAGTAAATAGGAACTCGACTAGTTGATTTTTTATATATTTTTCTATTATTTTCGCTATATTACTCAACAGTGATATGGGTCTATAGTTTCCTAAAACCCTTTCATCTCCGGATTTATGGACAGGTTTAATGATAGCTTTTATAAAAAAACCGTGGGGAAGGTCCCTGTAGATAATGAAAGGTTAATTATATGAGTCAAAGGCAGAGAAATGTAGTATTTTAGGAGCTTAAGGGTTTTGACATTAATTTTATCGTGGCCGCTTGAGTTGAGATTTTTCAATTCATTGATTATTTTTTCGACATCCTTTCGTGTTATTGGTACGAAAAAAAGGCTTTTATCGTTATTTTTCAAATTTCTACCAGAGGATTGATTTAAGTTTTGGATATTTGAGGCTAAACGAGAGCCTACCGATGCGAAATATTTATCAAATGTGTTAGCCATTTCTTTAGGATTATTTTTAGTGTTAAAATTTTATCTTCATGTTTGATTTCCTCTATCAAGTCCAACTTATTGGATTTTTTTGTAGTTTCATTAATTGTTTTCCAGACGTACTTTGGATCATTATTAGCTTGGGAGATCTCATCTTTGAAATAATTATATTTTACGGTCCTAATTAATGAGTAAAGCTTGTTTCTATATAGTTTAGCGAATTTCTTAAGATTTTCATTAAAAGGTTGGTTTTTTACTTTTTTTTAGATAATTCATCTCGTTTTCTTATTGAAACTATTAAAGCCGTTGTTATCCACGGTTTTAACTTTTGTTTTCTATGTGAATAAGAAACAGGATATTCTATTGTGGCTGCGCACAAATGTTTTTGCAGGATACCAACAAAATGTTCAGATGCTAGGTTACAATCATTCGCGCAAAGTACATTATTCCACCTTTCTAATTGCACATTCCTAATTAACTTTTCGAATCTGTATAGCTCTTAGTTCTCACTATGCTATGTACGTCTTGGTTAGAAAACAGTGGGATAGCAATGAATATTGGATAATGGTCTGTTATTTAGTCTCTAAGATGTACGAAAATACACTATAGTTATCGTTCTTCTTAATAAATATGTGATCTAGACACGTGCTAGAAGATTCTGTTATTCTAGTTGCTTCATTAATACACGGGTGATGTCCATTTTCCTGTAGAGTTAAGATATAGTCCGATACTATTGAATCATTAGAGTTCAAAATATCAATATTGATTATCACCTATCCAGACGATTTTGCTTGCACGTGATATATCAGGGAGTTTCGTATTAATATCTACAACAAAATCTTTAATATTATTACTAGGTGATCTATAGCATGCGATAATTTTGTATATAGCCTTATTTGGTAAAGTAACATCAATGGTCATGGTGGTAGCACCTTTAAGTTTTCTCTACAAATGATAGATTTTGTTTTAAATATATTGGAATTTCATCGTTTCTATTTTGATATTCTTTAGAACAAATTAATTTACACACCTTAAGGGAAAAAAGATTTATAAAAATTATTTTGAAGGTTTCCGTTAGAACTATCATATCAAAAGTATATCCCAATGACTCTAAAAATATCACAAAATCATCAAAGTTTTTTTTTAAACTACGGATATTCAAGTGAAATATTTTGAAAGAGTTTCGATCTTTATTGTCGGTTATTTCAAAATTATTTCTTTTGATTTTACTGTTTACATTATTTATTAAAACGTCACTGGTTAGGTTGAACATGATTAATGAAAGGAGGTTATTAACAAAGAAGTTTTAATTAGTCCTTTAATTAATTAAGTCCTTTCTGTCCGAAAAACCAGCGCGTATGCTACCGGTTTAGGGGAACCGGTCGCTCCCAGGGGTTGTGGCAGTGCGGGTGTTTCGTCTCCACCGAAACGGGCGGTTCTTTTGGGTTCCGGCTTTGTCTTGCTATTTCCCGTACCCGGTAATCCTTAGGCCGTTTGGAGGATCGCCTGGTCTGGGACTGCGGATGGCACTACTTGAATCTGGGAAGAGATCCCCGGTGTGGAATCACCGGACCCGGAATGAACCGGGGGTATGGTTCGCCCAGCGGGTTGGATGCCCAGAGGATGGTAGTGCAGGATGAAGTCTTGGGTCAAAGAGCCTGCTTTGTTCAACTACCGGCTAGGCCCATCCGTGCCGTCGCGGGGGTAAATTCGGCGGCTACTATCGGGTAAGACCGATTTTCTCCCCCTTTTTTGTTTATTATGGCCACATTCAAAGAAAATACGAGTTCTGTTCCTTCTTCCTAAGACGAAGGTTATCACTTGACTTAAGAATCAGATACTAATTTTTCTTTTTAATTGAAACTTAAAGGCATGCTTAAGAAAAAACAACGTTCCATTACCGTTTTCCGTTGAAACAACTTATTTACTGGTAATCAATTTAAAAAATTTACTTATCTCGGGCTTTCGGGCACATTTCCATTCCCCCAAAAACATTTTATCATTACATTAATTACTTTTGAGAGAGTACGTGTATGACATTGAGTTTTAAAAGGTTCCCCCCATTTGTGCCCAGCATGCTTTGCAGCAGTGGAACAGTTGAAAACAATGGCAGAAAATTCAGTAGGCACAGAAGGATTTTTACTCGTGGTTATGCAAAATGATGTAATGTCTAGTGTACTATAGTCAACCGCCATACTATTCATTCTCATAGCCGAGGGCATGATCAATGCAAATCCACTATTTCTCTCTCTCTAGTTTCAAACAATGGTTAAAGACTATTCAGTGCCGCAGGTCGCACATTATATTTCAACTAAAATTTCCATCAATTCTCCCTGGTCGTACTATTAGCGAGTTAAGAACTAATTTGTTCAGGACATGTCTCAAAAGGGTGCTAGTTGTAACTTTTTAAAGTAGTGTTGCCAATGTGTGGGTAATTTCCTACATCGTGGGAAATTTTGGTATGGTTTTAGGCTCTGTGGGAAAAAAGGTAGTATTTTTCCGAAATCGGTGAAATGTCGTATTTTTCCTGTTAAAGGGTTATAGTGCAGATTGTGCAATTAAAATTGGACCGTTTTCGAAAATTTTGCCCAGTTAAATAATTTCAAACGGCATTTTGAATTAAATTTGCCGATTTTAAGTTTGGCACTGATAAAAAAGAAGCAAATTTTGTGAAATTCAAGGCTTTATAGCATTTTGGCGCATTTGTACATATTGTTACAGCCATGCGGAGTGATATTCTATAGTAAACTTAGTAGAAAAAAATAGTCCAGATAAATATGACTGTAACTGAGGGAAATGTGGGAATTTTTTCAAATGGAAGTGGGAAAATTCACTTTCTAACATTGGCAACACTGTAAAATTTAAAGGTTTTGGTCATAGCTAAACAGACCGCAATTTTAGTTTTTTATTGTTTTAAAGCATATTTTCACACGTTATCTCTCAAATGTAATTAATGTAATGATAAAAAATTTTGGGGAATGGAATTGTGCCCGAAAACCCGAGATAAGTAAATTTTTGAAATTGATTACCAGTAAAATAAGTTATTTCAACGGAAAACGGTAATAAAACTTTGTTTTTTCTTAAACATGCCTTTAAGTTTCAACTAAAAAGAAAAATTAATATCTGATCCTTACGTCAAGTGATAATCTTCGTTTTATCGATACTTTTTTAAGTCTTGGTACTAATCAAGACATTTTTGATTAATATCTGCTCCTTCACTCTTAACTATTTATTGATTTATTTTAATGTTGAAACTGGGGTAGATTTTAGCCATTATTTCATCGCATATTCCCTTATACCATAGAATCGGCATTATTATTTAATTTCTGATTCCCTCATACCATAGAGTCGGCATTATTAGTTAATTCGCGATGGGGGTTGACCAGAAGTATACCAGATATTCCCACGTAGATCATTCTTAAAGTCTGTTTTAACGCCATTGTTTCAACAACAGTTAAATACGGATATTTTACGTTCAACGTAAATGACTTTAAAGTATGTTTTATTATGGCAGTTGGTGAAATAGCTAAATTGTGGCAAACGCGACTATAAATAAACTAACTAGTAATAAATTGGGAAAGATAGCAATCATTTTGTGGAAAAACATATCCAATTTAGTAATATCGTTGAAAGCAATAACAAGCGCAGATTTAGTAAAACACCGTTCCTATGGGACTGTTAGAGATTTTCTCTTCTGTATATTTTGGAAGATTCCTCTCAATAAATTGCAGTATGGTGGCTGCTCTATTAAGTACAACACACCGACCGGTACCTAGGTCGTCTAAGGACGATTTGGTGTCATTAATTTTCTCCGAAGGTGAGAATCTAAAAGCCAAAGCCGCGAACTCTACAAGCTGTGTAGCGCTTTCGTTAAGGAGGCTTTAACGCCAAGACCGACGCGTAAAGCGCGGCTCGACTACCCAAGCCAACAAACGCAAAATGCACGAACGATATTGTTGCAGCGACTAGACGTCATAATCCCACGGATGGTAGCTTCGCACCACTGGCCGCTCGACCAAGCACATGTACCAAGTGTCCGAACCTGCGGTTCCTCTCGTATTGAGCAGGATTACTATCGCAACGACGAGTCAACAGTAGGGTAAAACTAACCTGTCTCACGACGGTCTAAACCCAGCTCACGTTCCCTATTAGTGGGTGAACAATCCAACGCTTGGCGAATTCTGCTTCGCAATGATAAGAAGAGCCGACATCGAAGGATCAAAAAGCGACGTCGCTATGAACGCTCGGTCGCCACAAGCCAGTTATCCCTGTGGTAACTTTTCTGACACCTCTTGCTTAAAACTCCTAAAGTCAAAAGGATCGATAGGCCCCGCTTTCGCGGTCCGTATTCATACAGAAAATCAAGACCAAGCAAGCATTTACCCTTTTGCTTTATGCGAGGTTTCTGTCCTCGCTGAGCTCGCCTTAGTACACCTGCGTTACCTTTTGACAGATGTACCGCCCCAGTCAAACTCCATGCCTGACGCTGTCCTCGGAGCGGATCGTGTCGAACCACGAGAGCCCGGCGCTTAGTGCTACGGTTCGCTGTCCGCTTCACCGAGCAAGTAAAGAAACGATGAAAGTAGTGGTATTTCACCGGCGGCCGCGTGTGACCTTCCGCTTATGCTTCACCTCTCATGTCTCTTCACAGAGTCAGACTAGAGTCAAGCTCAACAGGGTCTTCTTTCCCCGCTGTTTTTGCCAAGCCCGTTCCCTTGGCTGTGGTTTCGCTAGATAGTAGATAGGGACATCATCAGTTGCAAATTTGTTTATTCCCACATATCGTTTACACATGACGGGGGATAAGCCTGCCTCATCATCTTCCGAGCTAACTAGCTAGACCCTGACGAAGGAAACGGAAAGACTTCAAACGGCGAGAGCGGAGTAGTACTTGCATAAAGAATTAATTAAATTCCTGATGGGGAGTTTGACTGAAGGTGAATCAAGGTAGTTCCCAGTTATATTGTGGACACTCACACAAATAGTGAAGGGAATCAGCCTCTACCTGACCACAGAGGCAAAAATCGCTCGTTTTCGGGGACGCCGATATGACCCTTAGTCCAAGACAGGTTAATACTTATATTTAGGTTGTTCTGAATGATAGTCATTAGATCTCTTATGTCCTTCTTCAGTGTTAATCTGTTTTTATTCCCATAATAGAGTGCACAGCTGACCTGCTGTCCGAAAAAATACTCACAGGACTCCTCGGATTTATATTTGTTCTTACCCATTCTAACGCTAGTTTTATTGCTATTAATTCTGCCTCAAATATATTGACCCAGTTACTAATCTTTTCTTTCTTATTACAGGTTTCCACGCCGTCAAGCAGGACACAGAATGCAGCGCCCACTCCAAGATCGGACTTGGATCCATCCGTAAAGATTTCTACATTTTTACCTATAGGCTCAATAACTGAGACGGTGACCTCACGGTACGCCGCAGGATGCATGTCCCATATATCAACCCTTTCCGCGATATTTAAATACTCAAAGTAGGTACCACTAATAATACCCTTTTCTTTACAGCTAAAAATTCTATACAGAGCGGATTCTTCGGAAATGGTGTATGCGATGGGCCTTACTCCCGCCATTACGCACAACGCATCATTTGAGGCAGTGCGGTACCCTGTAACAATTCTCAATAGAGGGATACGTTGCACGGACTGCAGTTTCCTAATAAGTTAACTATTCTCCGTCTGGCGCCACCATGCCCCACATGCGTAAGTAATCGACTTTTCTATACCCCTTTTATAAATGCTTTTTAAATCCTTCCCTTTTATTCCCAAGGACAGTTTTGGCACCCGTGCTAGTTTAGCGACCATTATTGCGATTTTCTTCTTCAGGTAAGTTGAGTCTATCGTCTAGCACAACCCCTAGGTAGACCATTGCACTAACATTTTTAATATTTACCCCGTTCAGTTTGCAAACAATTTTCATCTTGTGGATTAGGTTGAGACGAGAGTCCATCCATCGGTGGGAGTCCTGGGTTGATTAGCGTTGACCACGTGGATCCAGCTGGATTTGCTCGTAGATTTGGAACTAAGGAAGTTCATCGTTGTTTAAGACGATCGTGTAGACGTTGGACAGCACCACGAACCTCAATGATTTCATGATTTCGTCATTGTACTCAATACAGGTCTCGAACTCCCTTTTCTCTTCTTCAGGGTTATCGATAAGACGCTCCACGGTAGCGTTTACAAAGTTCAGTTTGTCCTCTTTGTCCTTGAGAAGTAGAATGCCATTTTGAAGATGATCGAGACAAGGAGTTTCATCACCTATTTCTTTCTGAAGCGCAGAAATAGTCTTCGTAACTGGAGCTCGCAATGGCTTACGTTTTCTTATTGTTTTTCTGGCGGCAAAGTCCGGTTCTTCTGGTTGTTGTTGACCTCGCATCGTTTCAAGGTTAAATCGGCGTATCCTCCCGGGTTTCGGCACCAAAATGTTGACGCGAAAATTTAGTCACTCGTATTGGGAGAGCTTAAATTGCTTTCGAACCCGACTGAAAAAGTCCGAAAGTTTCTAGATACAACTTTGAGAATGTTCGTTCGACACGCGCGGATTTAAATCGAGGATAGCACAACCAAAAAAAACGACTTTAGTAAAATTAACAAAAACAGTTTCTTTAATAGTAGCTTAAAGTATCCAGTTCTGAGTTTACAATTCGATATCATTCACAAGGCGGACTCACAGACGAATCCCTAAGGCGGACTCAAAGAAGAATCCCTAACCTATTAGGCTGAATGACAACATCGCAACTAACGTTTTAAATTCCCAATACTTCCTAATATAGTAATCTAGTTGCATGGGCAAGAATATTTTTTAGAGTTACAGTATTTTTTAAACAGGGTCGCTTACAGGAAAGATTAAGCTATCACAAGATAATTTAAAAAATATAAAATACTAAAAATAAGATTATTTTTTCGGTAATCTAATAAAGAACTAGATTTTTGATTTAACACTACCGTCTCTACTTTTTCTTGACAAAAGGATTACTCTGGAGATCTTCGAACACTTTGGAAAAAGACCTAGACTCAGACAGGCGTTAAAAATATCAGTAACTAAATCAGGCAGGGCCTCAAAAACCCTTTGGAAGATCTCGATGATGATTCCATCTAGGCCCGTGGACTTGCCCTTACTAAAACCCCGAACTACATACTCGATCTCAAGTTTTTCAAAAAAAGAGTCATCTGGCGTGGGTGGAGGAATTATTGAATTTATCCTTACTAGGGTATGCTCTACACTGTCCTCACATATCTTATCATCCTGGAAGAAGTTCTCTAGTAATGTGTTAATCGTTTCCTCAAAGGACGAGGTCAGATTCCCATCCCTTTTCCTCACAGACTGGATTTCCATGGGTTTAATACACTTCCCTGTAGCAATCTTATAGGGGGTACTAAAGGGGTTACTGTGGTGTTTGGAACCAAAATCTTCCCATGATTTCCGTTTGCACTTGTTAATTAGTCTTTTGTACTGCGCATGCGCCCTATTATATCTAATTTTTCTTACCTGTACCAATTCCCTAGCCCTGGTCTTTTGCATGAGACGCCGTAAGGTCCTAACTTTTTTTCACGTAATTGAGATTTCCCTGTTCCACCAGGGAACAGCCCTGCGCTCAAGTGGTCGCACTTGTTTTAGTGAAGCTTGACACGTTTGCGAGAGAATGTTCATCAATTATGTTACTGTGGCCATATTTACCTTAAAATCCCTGAAACTCCTACCCACGGCAATACTAAAGGCGCAGCAACACATGAAGCATCGCTGAATTGTAAAATATTCTTTTATAGGACAGATCTTCCACCCCAATTTAACTTTCCCCAGTTCAAGCAGACCTTTAAACTTATTTGGACTAACCTCGAAAACAAAATTCATATTTAGATTCTTAGATGCATAACTAAAGAGTAGCTTTATGTCGGCTGTTACTAATGCTCCGACGACTTCCTTTTCTAGTAAGTCAGGGCTAATGTCGCGTCCTCCTAGAATATAGGAATTAATGAACTAGATGGCACCACTAATTAATGGAAACATAAACACACCCCCTTAGAAAGGAAATGCTAACAGGTAAGTTTTACCGAGTGATTAAGAACGAATAAGCACCGAAGCTGGAGTCAACAGGCAAGTATTACGCGCAACCAACCCAGGTAAGTGCTAAAACTAGGGTCAGCCGGTAAGTGCTAAGTCTAGGGTAAGCAGGTAAGTATTAATTCCATTGTGAGCAGGTAAGTGTTATGATTTAGGTCTACAGTTAAGTTTAAAGTTTGGGTCTTACAAGTAAGTACTAAATAGAATCAACAGGTTCAAAGTACTACGTTTGGGGTCTACAGGTAGGACTGTTCACGAGCTCGAGCCAGCTCGGGCTCGTGACGAGCGAGCCGAGTTCGAGCCGAGCCGAGCCGCCACTTTTGCGGCTCGATTAATTAACGAGCGAGCTTTTTTATGGTCGAGCCGAGCCGAGCCGGCTCGCGAGCTTAGTCACTGATATAGTGCTTTCCTTTTAGTCTTTATTCTCTCCACCAATAGCGTTTCGTTGTACTTTACATGAAATAAAGCGTGGGAAAAATCTCTCGTCTCTAACCTTGAGCATATTTTAAAGAGCGGGTTTTACTGAACCACTACATTCCTTTACATGGGATGGCATTTATAGTCATTCTCAAGTTTGACGTTGGTAGTATTAATTTTTTTAAACATGTAGATGTTAATCGAGCCAGCTCGGCTCGGCTCGAAACGGCTCGATCATTTTCGAGCCGAGCCGAGCCAAGCCCCAGCTCGGCTCGAGTCGAGCCGAGTCGCCGTTTTTTTGACTCGAGCCGAGCCGAGCTTTTAAAAAGCTCGCTCAGCTCGGCTCGTGAACAGTCCTATCTACAGGTAAGTGCTGAAACTAGGATCTAACGGTAAGTACTAAGTTTAGGGTATACAGGTAAGTACTGAAACTAGGGTCTACCGATAAGTCCCAGAACTAAACATACAATGAATAAGCAAGACTTGAACATGACCTACCCAGGGGTAATTGCAGCGCAATTCCGAACTACAATGTGAACACTAAATAGCAAACTAAGGAATAAAATAAGGACGATAACTATTCTTTCTAAAATAAGGAATTATAGATACGGCTTTTATCCGCGATTCCTATAGGGTAAAGTCTGAAGCTACTTAAACCCAGAACTGATACTAAAAGATACGATTATACGACCACTAGCCCAGGGATAATTGCGAACTCAGGTCTGCATAGATTAGACGTTAATGCTTAATTGCAAAGGCTAAGGGGTAATTAATGAGCTATCATTCATTCTACAGTTAAGATATATATCCGCGAATACCAACGGCAAATGTTTTTAGGGACCTTAAAGAGATCGTGCCAAAGTACTAATTATATAAAAACGTCTTGGTTTGGTCCAAGGCCGAAAAAACAAACTATATGTGTGAGGTTTATCAATTGACATAAGTTTCAGATATTGAAATGTTTTTCTAGTTATTTTTATCCACTCAATCCTTAATCAATATTTAATTCAATCAACTGATTTTACTGTTAATCGATCTAGTCCCTCTAAATTAATTGAAAAAATTACATATCTACGCTTTTTCAAGAACAATTACATTTTCCGAAAACATTTTATCATGAAATTAATTATTTTTAATGGAGTACGTGTTGAGGGTACAGTATTGAATATTTGAAATGTTCTACTGGATGTCTAACAAGAGCAAGCAAACTTTGGCATAACTCGAATGGAAAATGTAAATATTTAATCGTGGATGCCAAACATGGGTGTTATGCGAATTTATACATTTAATTTCGTATATCGAAATGCTATATTTCGATTGTCGCCTCTATGATGGTAAAGTTGCACTGGAACTTCCATTTCCGTACTTAAGAATTTCTTGGTCATAACTCAGTCTATGGTAATATTGGCTGAGTGTGTTGCGACGGCTCAGATGACCCATACACTGGTGATTATAAAATGCCATATATTGGGAAAATAGAGGAAGGGAGGGGGTGTCTGAGTTAAATGTGACCTTCTTGGCATAACTAGTAATGAATGATGTGTTTAACCATATTATTTCCGCGGGAAATGAATACAACAAGTACTGAGAAGTATTTCTGTTTATGTGATCTTTACCCTTTACCACACAGGATAAACTTTGTTGCTTTGTCTTAAGTAGACGACATTCACTGTAAACGACAGTCTTATCAACAACTTAAAACAGATATAAACTTCTTTTGGTATAAACATGAAAATTTGTCAAGCCAGCGACAATTAAAACTATGTCGGTCAAGGTACTCGCAAGTTAGTGAGTATCGACACGTAATCCCTTCAAAATAATTAATTTCATGATAAAATGTTTTCGGAAAATGTAATTGTTCTTGAAAAAGCGTAGATATGTAATTTTTTCAATTAATTTAGAGGGACTAGATCGATACCAGTAAAATCAGTTGATTGAATTAAATATTGATTAAGGATTGAGTGGATAAAAATAACTAGAAAAAAAATTCAATATCTGAAACTTCAGTCAATTGATAGACCTCACACATATAGTTTGTTTTTTTCGGCCTTGGTCCAAACCAAGACGTTTTTATATAATATCTGTCACTTCAGTCTTAATGTAATTAAATTTTGAATAATTATGTTTGCTTTACCGTCATACATTTGCACTCTAAAATATAATGGTGCATTCAAACACCATATATGCTGTTTTTTCCAGTGCCAAAAAAAACATCATTTAGGGTGTACTTTAACCACATTTCTATGATCAATTCACGCCATTTACTAAGATTATTTGCAAGTATTAAGGAAATATTAGGCATTTAAGCACCATTTACAGTGGCTTTTAACATCTTTTTTAGACAATCTGTTGAACTTCTAATATTACTTAGTTAAATGGTTTTAAAAATAGGGAAAAAGTAAGCTACCTATGTCACAAGTGAAGTGAAATAATTGTTAAATATTTATTATAACCACTACACCACAGACACGTGGTAAGTCTAAGTTTTCCAAGAGATATAGCTAATTATTATGTCCAATCACGATGGTTAAAACATGTATCTACCTGGGCTCGAACCTGGTACTTCCCCCGTGTGAAGCGGGAGTGATAACCACTACACCATATAGATACGTGGTAGCACTGAGTTTTCCAAGAGATCTAGCTAATTCTCATGTCCAATCACGTTGGTCAACACATGTATCTACCAGGGCTCGAACCTGGGACCTTCAGCGTGTGAAGCTGACGTGATAACCACCACACTACAGATACGTAGTAACACTGAGTTTTCCAAGAGATCTAGCTAATTCTTATGTCCAATCCCGATGGTCAATACATGTATCTACCAGGGCTCGAACCTGGGACCTTCCGAGTGTGAAGCGGGCGTGATAACCACTACACCATAGATACGTGGTAATACTGAGTTTTTCAAGATATCTAGCTAATTCTTTTGCCCAATCACGATGGTCAATATATGTACCCCCTCCGGCTTCCTTGGTGTGCCCCCCCCCCTTGGGAGCAGAGTAAAAGGCCTTGTCGTGGCGGAGGGGGCCCGAGTTCGGTGTGCCGGTTAGGATGGTTCCCTGGGCTTGCCCTTGGTTCGGACCTTTCCCTGCCCCGTTCCGCGAACGTTTTGCTCGGCCGCCTCGCCCCCTCCCAGGTGTTGCTTTGGCTCATTCCCAGCTCTTGACAACCCTCTGGGGGCCGCGGATACATTTTTGGACCATATGGCACTGCTGTGCTCTGAGGGCGATCCCCCGGCCCCTCGAGCCTTCTGCTGCCTTAGTCCGAGCCCTGTCACCGACCACCTCCTGGCTGGGCACGCCGCTGACGGTGTCCCGCCTCTGTCACCTGCTTAAGGGGCGTTGCCGGGCCCGCTGGCCGATCCCGTGTGCCTTGACGGCGGTTCCGCAGGTACCATTTTGGGCACAGGGATGAATGGCAGGAGGGGGGCGCTGTAGATGCCCCCTCGCGCAGGAGCAGCGCCTAATCAAATGCATTCTGAGTGGTCAATATATGTATCTACCAGGGCTCGAACCTGGGACCTTCCGCGTGTGAAGCGGACGTGATAACCACCACACTACAGATACGTAGTAAAACTGAGTTTTCCAAGAGATATAGCTAATTATTATGTCCAATCACGATGGTCAAAGCCGTTCTTCTGTAATTAAGTAAAATTAACATACTTAGACTTAATTGTTTTGATCAAGTTGGCCGATAGCACACCCTGAATACTTAATTGTTAATTTAAGATAATTCCGAAAAGTACCTTCGCTGTAGTTTTTAAGTTATCGGTGGGGAAAAATCACGATAAACCCATGTTAATCTCCATAGGAAATTAGCAAAAGCGGGTGAATATTACTTTAACGTTACAAAACGGTATCAAGTCATATCTACAAGGGCCTACCGGCCCTGTAGAATATTAACATGCTAGTACACTCTAAAAACTAGGCATTCAGAAATGACTGCTAAGCCGTTCAAAACCTTGCAACCCTGGCGGTACGCTTTATCAAGCAGATTTGAGCGGTAAGAATAGCGTGTGAAATTGAATGCATAGGTGCCGTTCAAATTTGAACGTTCTTGTGCTCAAAAAGGCCTTCTTCAAACGCTCAAATTTTACCATTTAGGGGTTCATATATGACCAATTTAACGTTCAAATTATCATGGTATACGCATTGAATTTGGCTCGTTGTGGTGTTCAAATAGGATCGGTTTAGCGTTCACATAAGCCTTTACCAAGCATTCAAATTTGTTTGTTAAGCCGCTCAAGTAAGACCGATTTAACGTTCAAAAAAGCCTGATTCATGTATTCACAATTGAACGTTGTGACGTTGAAATAGGAGCGATGCACCGTTTAAATAAGTCTTATTCATGCATTCAAATTGGATCGTTTAGGCCTTCAAATAAAAACGATTTAACCTTCATATATGCCTGACTTATGTATTCACATTTGATCGCTGTTGCATTCCAAAAAGAACGATATACTGTTCAATTTATCCTGTTCAAAGTATTGAAATTGGACCATTGCGGCGTTCAAATAAGAGCGATAGTGTTTGAGTAAGCCTTACTCTGGAATTCAAACTTGATTGCCATGGCATTGAAGTAGGAGTGGTATAGCATCGAAATAAGCATCATTCAAGCATTCAAACAGGCCTTGCCTTTCTATGGTTTTCAAATAAGCCTTCAACTTTAGTAATTTGAATATAGTGTTCTTTTGGTAATTTAAATGTTAGCGGTAATACGTTATTTAGGAATCCCAAAGTTAGGAATATTATTCAAAAGAGAGATTGGAACATTCAAATATAGGTGAGATTCAATTTACGAAAGTTTATTCACCACCTTAATAATGGCCGGATTTACAACCGCGCAGTCAATTTTAAAAATAATTTTTTGCAAAAACTCAAGTATCTTTCGGATTTCTTTTGGATATTCCATTTGGAAAGTGTAATATCCCGAAAAAAGAGACACAACTGCCATTTGAATAGAGTCTATTTCAAATTTTTTATCTTCAATGCAAAGATCTATAGTGGATGAAAATATGTCTTGGTTTTCAAAAACCAATGTCGGCGTATTCTTCTTTGGTTGCTAAACAAAATATGATAAAGTAAAATGTAATTAAATTAAAACAAAGATAAAATATATCACTCCCAAACACAAATATACACTTACTCCGATAGAAAACCAAAAATTAATGTCATCCTTAAAAACAGTCGGTAGCATTAAAAGGCAGGCCTGCAATTTTCTTTCTAAAAATAATTGTACTGCACTTTAATTAATTGCAATTAAATTTAGATATAAATGTTAAAGAGAATGAGATGGAAGCTAATATCCTGTTTACTGACTATAATTTTAAAACTATTTGATTTCATTTTTCTGCCTTCAATCAAAGCTGAATCGAAGAACCAAGATTCAGTGAAGTTCTTAAACTAAAGTAAGCACTATTAGCCAACCAAGTTTACTCTAAAAAATGAGATCTGATAGGCACAAATTATGTTTTGGTAGCTTTGCTGGTCTTATGTTGAACATAATTTGTTCCGTCGGTAGTATGGTGATGTATTTAACAAATTTAAGCATACCCTGATCTAAAATCATAAGCACTTATTTTTAAGTACGCCTATATGGAAAGCAATTTTTTCTATTTTTTTTAGCCTGACACACTTTTTTTTATAATTACCTTCAAGTGCAGTGTTAGTTAACACCTCTTCGCTGCTATTTAGTATATCATGAACTGCACGGCACAGACCATGTTTTGATTTTTGACTAATGTCATTTATGCGTTTGATAATGGGCTGCGTGAAATAATGTAACAACACCCTCTCTGCTGATGGCCGGATGTTTTGAAGCCTATTTAGTTCCTTAACGAGCTGCAATTTTAATCAAGGTTTAAAAGGACAACTGACAAAGTACCGGGGAAATTGTTTTTATTTTACCTGATTTTTTTCCAGCAAAATTGGAAATATTTGAACTAACTCCTCTACTCTAAGCGAGAATGCTATCTTTTGACGATGGGCTGCGGTTCTGTACATTTTTTCTTCAATTTTATTTTCGTTTCTTGAAGAGGGAGCCTTTTCTAATTCTTTGTTTAAGACTTTTAAATGACTTTCAATCGACACCGCATCTTCTGCCATTCCAGAAATCAACTTAATTTAACAAGGGTAAAATTATGTTACAAATTATTGGGAAATACATAATAATTAAAAATGCATACGGCTGGTGTTAGTCTTTTAAATTTAGTTTTTTTGATGGGGTTATTTCCAGAATCAAATTCTCCCTCCTGTTGTTCTCTTTTCTTTGAAAAGCATCCCTTCATAGCTTTTATTTCTGGTACGTCCGGGTTGTTCAGTCTTTCATGTCTGAATTTGTTTTGCAAGGCGGTAATCCAAGTCCCCTATCGTAAATTCAATTGGTAGATTTAAATTAACAGAAGATATTTAACAATGTTCAACATCAAGAAAGAAATAGATGTGACACCCTGATTGTACTTAGATATGTGGGAGGATTTATATATACAGGGTATTATATCCCTTTGTTGATAAACCAACCCCTTTTCAAATCCATAGCAGTCAGAATCTCAGCGACAAGTCTTTCTCTTGCCAACATGAATTTAGATAATTTCATAATAAGGATACTTACATAGCCACATGTGTTGCTCAGCCGGTCCCTTAAGAACGGATGTTTCTCTATCAGTGCTTCTCCAATCTTCTGATATTCATACCTTCCAGGGTACCTAAAATTACATGGTTTTTATATTTTCAACGTTATTTTGTGCATATGCATAAAATTTCCCTGCATCTAAAAATAACTCACCACGTATATTTGTTCACATCTTCAAACAAAGTTTTAACAATTTGTGTTGAACATTTTCGCTCAAAAATTCTTGCATCCTTATTTTTAATTAGTTCCATTGTAGTTCGACTGAACGTTGGAATAGTGTAAATCTTAGGCAATTTTCCACAGCCCTGGCAGTGTAAAGAATCAGAACTTGTTTCTGCTTCACTTTCGAAAGACAAAATTTCCAAATCAGATGATTTTGATAATGAGTTTTCCATTTCCCGGCTTATCTTGATCGTTTTCCAGTGTTGAATTTCCTGAAACACTACCATTCAATTTTTCGCATTAGAATTTATCTTGAAACTCAGCAATCATTAAAATGTTTTGTAATAACAGAGGTTTAAAACAACGTACCAATCATGCGAAGTATTCTCTTCTTTTTTCTTCTCCAAAACCAAGTTGAGTTTCGATTTGGTTGCGGGAAGACCATCAGCTAGATCATGGTCCACCCACTCATTAAAAATCTCGTTTTCAAAAACCTGGACACTTTTAATCACTTCAATTTGAAACAAATCTTGTAAAAGTTTCAAAAACTCTTCTTTTGTACAGGATTCGTTGCATTGGAATAGTTTTTTCTTTTCTTCACACGTCACATGGTATTTTAATAGAGCCATCCTAAAAATTTCAGTTTCGGTCAATAAGTTTATGATTTAGTCGCACAACATAATCTTGATCCAGTTTATATATCTGAATTGGTGAACTGTCAATTTCGTCGCCAGGAATTATAATGTGCCAATTTTTGGTTTCTTCCACTGTATACGCGTTTAAGTGTTCCAGATATTTTTTAGCGCGTATAATTCTTCCGCACACGTGCCATAATTGGTCGAATTCAACCAAATAGTAAATTTTAATAAAAATGTGCTCTTCTAAAGGGTATAAATATCCCGCTTTGTACGTTACGGAATTGAAGGAAACCTCCAAAGAAATTTGTACTTTTTTCAAGTCAATGGGTAAATCGTTTCTGAGCTTAATTTTTAACGTTTCTGGTAGTTGTTCGAACTTTAATTTTGATGGTTTCACTAGATCGCCCGTTTCTAAACCATTTTTTCCACTTTGTTCCCAGCACTGTAGGAACTGGTGGCGTTTTGCTAGCGTTGAACTAATGTTTCTAAAATTCTTTGACATGCTTGCGATATTTTTAAAATATTGGTGCTTTGCCTCGAATCTCATGCACCACAAACGGATTAAAGGACCGTACATTCTTATTAACCGTGGGTAATGAATTAAATAATGCATTTTTGGTATGAAAGATGCTTCGGGAATTTCTTTTAACAAACTACTAAATTCAATTATGCGATCGTACAAGTATGGAAGCCAGTTCAAATGTACTATAGGGGCTGTTATTATTTCAGAAATTAGTGAAAGAGCTAAAATGATGGGCCAAAACCTGTCATCAGTGGGAATTTTTGGTCCAAATATTAATGGAAAGAAGTATAGGAGAGATTTTTTTTGAGCCGCCGTGCCAGTCAAAACGCCCTTTCCTTTGAGTACGTGTTCAGATATAGGCACACTTTTGTTTTTTATATGCAAACTACCATAAGGAAAGGTTTGTATTCTCTCATTAACTTCATCCAACGTAAAATAGCCAGACTTTATTGTGTGACGTATAAAATATTTCATCACATTCGGCCATATTCCTTCGTAAAAGTCGTGCATAATGTCAGGAGGTAACATTTCAGTAACTTTAAAATGGGGAAGAATAGCAAATGGGGAAGGACCTTTAACTCCATAGACAGAAGCGTTTTCAGTATTCTCTACAACAGCCTGTAAGTGATAATCGTGTATAACTTCGTCTCTTAAAATCATGTTTTTCTCTTCGAAACAATGCGAAATATTTTCCTTTTTTGTCATGCAGAATCTACAATACGGCCGGAAGAGAAACATTGGGTGAAACCTCCTATACTGTGACTAGAAAGGTTATCCCCCAAAATAGAAGCCACACTACCTTTAACTACCAATCCCTTAAAATGAAACCCATCTGTTTGTAAAGCTGCTAAATCATCTAAGAGAGGCTTTAAAATTTTACTATATCCGTATTTTTTAATAAAGGAGTACCTTACCACAACTGCTAATTTTATGCAGCTGAGTTTACAACGGTACAAAGGATTTAAGTTCCCTATCATAAAATAAATTAGGGTAATCTTATGCTTGCCTCTTTTCGCGCCCAGTGGATTGTTAAGTTCAACTTCATCCAAATAAAAATGAAGTCTTAAACAGCATGGATCACTAGAAAACAAGGGGTGACTTTTACAAATTTCCCCATCATCAAAATCGGTGAGCAAATAAGAAGAATTCTCCTTCTTTTCTTTAGTTATTTCTCTCCATACGTCATAGTGAGAGAGCAAGTGCATTAAAACTGGAATTATAGGTACATAGCTCAGTTTATTTTTAATTATTTTGCCATTAATTCTTTGGGTTCCAAGAATATATTCCACTGGTTCAACTAAACTAACCAATACCTGAAAGATCTGGACAAAGACCCTCTCTCTATCAAGCAAGCTCGCAGCTACAAATTGGATAAAAAATCTTTTATAATCAGTTACCCTCGAAACACCCCAGGTATCAACGAAGTGCTGCTCTGGCCAGCAGGAGTAACCTGTGTGAAACTGGGAACTGCGAACCAAAAGAAAATCTGGGGGTTGAACGATCACGTGTCAGCCCTGGAACTCTCATCTGCACCAAACTCAAAATTCGTTATCTCGCGGTGCCATAAAACGCAAACCACAGACCACCTTCTGAATCATCTCAAGGATCTCGGGGTGGAAGGCCTAAATATTGGAATCCTAAATGAAAACGCTCTTTCAAAATACAGAACTTTCCATTTTGGATGCAACAGGAGGTACGACTATATTGTTCAAGATCTATTAAATTGGCCACGGCCCATTGGTGTCGCTAGGTACATTTCACGACTACACAAAACAGAAGAAAGAAACAGTGGTGGCATGCTTCGGAACCCGCTGTCAGAAAGGTTAGACTGACTGACAACGAAGGAGCCAACACAATTACCAAGAACATTCCCTAAAGGCCTAAAGATTGCCCACCTTAACGTCAGAAGTTTACAACGTCACATAACCGACATTATATATGTACTAAATAATCTTACCATTGATATCATTGGCTTATCGGAAACGTGGTTATCTGATTCAGTTCACAACACAACTCTTACTATACCCAATTATACTCTCATTAGAAAGGACCGCCGAAATAAAGCAGGGGGTGGTCTGTGCATTTACTACAGGAACACGCTACAAGTATCACTATTATCAATCACAACGGAAACAGTCAATTCTAACCTGGAGTCCCTGTGGTGCAGACTCCACGAAAAGAATTGTAAACCGAGTGTGATTGGAATATGCTATCGTCCGCCAAATGGAAGCTGCGCTAGTAGCTATTCAGATCTGAAATCACAACTAGAGTTACTATCTGAGGATCCCCAAAACAATGAGATTCTGTTCCTCGGGGACTTCAATAAAACTTGCTTGGACCCCTAGATTCAAACGTACGAAATCTTAAATCAGCCACCTATGGATTTCAGCAGTTAGTGTTGCAACCGACCAGAGTTACTCTGACAACTAGCACTCTTGTTGATCACATATACACAAATATCCCAACAAAAATCATACAGGCAACTAACATCCCACTGGGTATCTCGGATCATGACCTAATCCTATGTATTCGGAAAACCAAATGTCCAAAAATCATAAGAAAAGTTACGCAAGTTAGGAACTATCGCAACGCTAATTCAGACTCCTTTGTTTCTGATGTTCGTTATAAACTTAGCAAGGAAATAGGAAGCATAACAAATGTGGATACTGCAGTTGAAAAATTATGTTCCTCGATAACTGACGCTGAACGTTCATGCACCCTTTATAAACAAAAGAATCACAGTAGCAGACCCGCCTTGGTTAAACCGTGAGGTAAAACACCTCATGCACTTACGCGATGTCTGTCACAGAAAAAGTAGAATCCCTGGACTAAGATACTATGAGGTCATATACAAAAGATACAGAAACCAAGTCACCGAAAAAATTCGCACTGAGAAGAGAGACTACTTTGACAAAAATATCAATATTAAAGACAAGGGAACTAGCGGTGCTTGGAAAACTCTGAAGCCTTTCCTCAAAGCTAAAAACTCAAGCATCAACATAATTGACTCAAACGGTAGCACAATAACGACCTCGAAAGAAATAGCGTCAGTATTTAGTACATTCTTTGCCGTAGAATTACCTGCAACACCTGCACCTAAATACATACCACAATCATGCCCGGAAAGAAATAAAGAAACACTTCGCTTCCACTCTGTGAGTGAAGAATCTGTTTTCCAATATATAAAAAATATATCACCCGGTAAAGCCACTGGTCTTGATAACTTACCTCCAAAAATTATCAAATCATTAGCAGGAATAATAACACCCTTTGTAACAAAAATTATTAATATATCTTTTGAGACTGGTACATTTCCACTAAGCTGGAAAAGAGCGAAAGTTACTCCTATATATAAAAAGGGCGACCACATGAATATGGGAAATTACAGGCCAGTCTCGGTCCTACCATGCTTATCCAAACCGCTGGAACATTTTGCACAAGTGCAACTCTATGAATTCTACGAAAGAAACAATCTCCTGTACAGACTACAATCAGGCTTTCGACCAGGCTACTCCACAACAACGAGTATCTTCTACCTACTTGAGACGATAGTGAAGAGGTTAAGCAAAGGACACTATGTAGGAGTGCTCTTTGCTGACTTAAGCAAAGCCTTTGATACCGTAGACCACTGTGTCCTTTTATCCATACTGGAAAACAACAACCTGTCTGAGACTACTGTAAACTGGTTTAGATCTTATCTCACAGATAGACAACAGGCAGTGGTTATTGGTGGCGAAATTTCTACTGACTCCAAAGTTACAAGAGGTGTCCCTCAGGGAAGTATACTTGGGCCAACCCTTTTTAATACGTACACTAGTGACATAAATCAGCATCTAAAGTCAAGTATATCGAAGGAATATGCTGATGATGCTGCTTTAATAAACTCCGCAGATAATATTGTAGATCTAATGAAAGTTATGCGAACCGAGGCTGAAGTACTAAAATACACTTTAGGTTCGAGAAGCCTAATACTCAACGAATCAAAAACTGAATTTATGCTTTTCTGCCCAAACGGAAAACCATTATCGCCTGAGCAGGAGACCAAAATAGAAGGCACAGAAATCAAGAGAGTAACTTCCTATAAATATCTCGGCATCATAATAGATGAAACCTTATCATGGAAGCAATACATTGACTATGTCATCAGGAAAACAAATAGTAGGCTGGGCATCCTAAGGCCACTCTATACATCATTGGACTCCGACGTTCTAAATCTACTGTACAAAGCACTAATTGAACCAATTTTTACCTACGGGGACATTTTTTACAACTCGGCAAATGAGTCTTACTTGAAGAAACTACAAGTAGCCCATAATAATGGTGCCCGCTTCGCAGCCAAAAAGAAGAAACGCTCATTAGCAACAAATTCGCGAAAACAACTAGGATGGCTATCACTAAACCAGCTGTATAGACGAAATACTCTTATATTTATGTACAAGGTATTCAAAGGCAAATGTCCAGAATACCTCCTTGACCACTTTATAAAGCCGTCCACGCTACACAAGTTTTCAACACGTGGATCTGACCTCAACTACCATGTTGAAAAATTAGAGACATCACTTCGTAAAAAAAGCTCCAAACATCGCGGTGTAACTATGTGGAACGATCTTAAACCGGATATAAAACAAATTGACTCTTTTAATAAATTTAAGGACGCGATTTCCAAACTGGTATTGATTGTGTAAATTGAGTTTTTATTTTATCTTAAAAAATCTACTATTGCTAATTTAATTTAATTAATGGACCTCTTTGTAAATCAGATTCACTGAAAGAGTCATCCAAATAAAGCCTTTTATTATTATTATTATTATTAAATTTAGATTTTCTCTACAATATTTCTGAACAAGAAAGTTACTTTTAAAAACACCCAAAACCGTATTTGAAATTTTAGAAGCGTAAAATTGACCCATATCTAAATTATCCTCGTTTGATGTTATGGTAGTAAATTTGACACAAGCTTCGATACTATTTTCTAGCAACTCAGAAAAACTGTTTGATACACTAGTAGATACGCTAAGTGGCAATTTGTGTTTTTCGCGGAGCTCTAGCATCATTAGCGCAGCATGCCGCTGTAATTTATTTAGTGTGTTTTCGTATTCAGTCTTTTTATTGTCAAAAGCGGTATCATCTGTTTCGTTTTCTATTATTTCCTCACTAATGCAATCATCACTATCAGGTTCTTCAATTTGAGCTGGCACTATTAGGGACGGCATTTTATTCAAATGATCTCGATAAACATGGCTTTTCAAGGAATTATATTTTCTAAAATCCTTAAAACAACCCTCAAAACAGCAGGTTAAGTTTCTATTTTTCTCATAAGAATGTAGATTTTTCATATGTATTAGCCATGCTAAGTGTGTTCTGCGTTTAAGCCCACAAATTTGGCACTGGTAGTTTTTCATTTTTAAATTATTAATTCCTAAGTAACATTTACGGTTTGCGGTGAATATTAAAAAATCTTTGTATCACAAGATTCATGTACAACGTCTGCCAAGCGAGAACTCCATCTAATATCAGAAATAGAAGAGTATGTGTCTTAGTTTTCATCTTTAAAAGGTTGAATTACGACAATAAACGTTTGATCGATTAAATCTGTTAAAATATGCTTTCAAACAATAGAATAGCTCAGTTGAAATCGCAACTTCGAAAATTAATAATAAATTATCTAGAAATTTTTGGTGATTGTTTTATAACAGTCGTATAATCGACTAAAAATACCTTGTGCTCCTTCATTCTCCATTTAAGTAGCATTGGCTATCTTTAATTATCTTTCCCCGGAATGTCAGCGCTACAAATGACAACGTCATACCCTTCTATCTCTCACTTAATTGTAATCCCCTACCAGGTGAGTGCAATATTACCCTATAAGGGCCTATACGAAACAATACACTGTCCCCCCTCTTTACTAATATTAATTTATTGTCTCTCCTATTGCGGCTCAGCTGTCTCACCTTAGAGACGTTACTAAACCAATTATCTAATAGATATTCATGGCTAATCGAAGACATTAATATTAATGGATGATATGGAATTTAATTTATAGGCTATTTTAAGGTTGGGTATAAAGTATCAAAAATGTAATACTCTTTTAATATTTGATTTTTTAAATTCAGATAACTTGATCGCTTTAAGTCCTGTTTATTTTTATTCAGAGTTCGATACCATAAAATTTACGAACAAAAAACATAAATATAAATAAATATTCTTACCTTAATTTCTCAGAATGAAGAAAAATCCAACAGTCGTATTGTTTCTTGATCATTTAAAGTTCATCCGAATAGTTGAGCATGATTATTAGATAATAGATCCCTAGTCGTTGGACACGATTATTAAAATATAGATCCCTAGTTGTTGGACACTTCAATGTTGGCTAGAAAAATTCCGTGTTTTACTGGAACTTTCGCGATGGCGACTGGCTTTTGTAACCTTCGTTCTCATAAATTTGGGTGTGGACTGAGGATTAGAACATACACAGTGAATGTATGTACTACACATCAAATTCCTAGAAGAAAACTCTAGAACTATCGAAGAAAAAAAAGGTGTGGGGTCCTGGTCCGGTCCATTTTGAGTTTTGGGGTAAAGCTTAGAAAATATTTGTTGAAGGGTGAAGCCCCGTTTTCACGCAAGCCAAAACGTCGATTCTCGCGATCTTTCGCCGAAGTGTTTTCAACAGAAGCAGCATTATTTATCACTTGAAAATACGTCTTTAGAGATTCGCGACAAAAAGACGCTATTTAAGTAGAAAACCTTTATACATCTCCAACAAAATTCCCCGTAAAAGGGTATGAGTCATCTTGAAAGACTGCTGGCCAGTTCAAAGAAAACTCACTTCGTTTACCTTAGGACCACCAATAGCGCGTAAATGACAGGTAAAGAGACTCTAACCGTGGGGGAAATACTTGTCCAAAAGAGAAATAGGAAAATTTTCCAAAGCCTAAGAATATTTCATCTACATCTCGAACCCCTTTTGATATTGGACTATAGCAAAGCGTTTAACCGGATTTACGATGTAACAAACACAATATTTTATGCTTAAAAGTATATTTTATATTACTTTAGCGCGTCTGTATGTTCGAAATAAGGGTCTCACTAATATTATAATTATCATAAAAAAGACACAGGTTAGTTCGAATCTTTATCTGTATGTTAGTAACGCCCTGACTGGTTTTACTTTCATAACTTATTAAATAATTTTAATAATGGTGACTTCTAATTTTAAGATATTTTTCATTCCCGTGGCTAGGATTAAAATCCTGGACCTGTCGTGGATTTGTTAGGATGTAATGTTCAAAAATTAGGCTTAGCGTATCAGCATAAGTATATAACGTGACTTCCATAAGTTTGACAATGATGACGTTGGTGGTACATCATAGACTATCGAGGGACTATTAGGCCTAATGGTTTATTACACTTGAAATAGGCAAGCTTACTATAAAACCGCGTGTTATCAATTCTCGCGTCGTTCTTGAACAAGCTCTCAGTAAAGCTCTAGCATTAAAAGTATAGGAAGTAACATACCATGTCTTATAAACATATCACATCAGTTCCACAGTGGAGTAATTACAGTTTTGAATGCTAACAATGCAGTTCTTTATATTTGAATGGTTTATTTCAACAATGAACTTGGTTAAGTTTGAACGAAACGTGTCAGAATTAAACTTGAATGAACAAGGTCAAAATCTAATTTACTTGTTAAAAATTGAAATCACATGGTTAAATTTGAATGTATTCTTGAAATTTGCAAAAGTGAACGAAACTGGTTATAATTGAGCGCGGCGGACAATTGTTCAAATTTATTGAATTTGTGTAAATATGAACGCAGAGGATTCTTGTTCAAATTTGATCGCCGCGTGTAATACTGAGCGATGAGATTTGATACAATCGAAATCGAATGGTAGTGTTTATATTTGAACGGCCAAATAATGTCTTCGTTCAAATTTGAATGAAGATAGTTAGATTTGAACGCTGAAATGGAGAGGCTTTCAAATTTGAATGCAACTGTTAAATTTTGAGCGTCGCAGTTGTGGCTTGTTCAAAATTGAATGCATTAAGTTAAATTTGAACTACAAAAGCACGCTCAATTTTTAGAGTGTACTAACTAAAAATTAAATAAAAATAATGTCTAAAGTAAAAAAATAAAATAAAAATAATGTCTAAAGTAAAAAAATAAAATCTAACTAATGCTAAAACTAATAAAAAAAAGAGAATACAAGTACTAAAATCAAGTACCAGCATCAATTTGCTGAAGTTATTAAATTAAATTAATGCCGAGCAAAACTTCACGGCAAGGACAAAGCCAGAGTTACTTAGCAGCAAAGTTGAGGCTAGAATCGATTTCAAGTACTTGTATATTAGGTAGCAGGCATTTCTAGGAACGACACTAACCTAACGATTTCTGAGCGGAGATGATTTAACTAGCCAACCTACCTACTCCAGGAGTCATTTCAAACAGACCGAGGTCCGATGCAGCATTACCTTCTGCTGCGCCATGAATAGCTCACATGTCAGCGACTTCTAATTTCTTACAGGGTAGTGAAACTAAGGCATTCACTCCCAAGGAGATGGAATCGACCAGGCCTGTTTCCCCACTCCGAGGTCGTTATCAGCGTTGCCGCAAACAGGGTTTTCCGTGAGACATACCTCACCGCCTTCAAAAGAAGCTCCGCCGAGTTTAAACTGGCCATTAAAAATGCCAAGCTCGATTCTTGGCGTACTTTTTGTTCTAGTGTTGACATTGCCAACCCTTTCACGGTTCCTTACAAAATATGTTCGCTACTTCTTAAATGCCCTACCACGCTATCAAGTGTCTGCGACCGTACCAACACCATGACTACTAACATTCCTAACACCCTTCGTACCATAGTTGATACTTTGTTTCTCCCTGATGATCCCCTTGGTGATCTCCTTTTCCATTTTAACATCCGACAAACTGTAGATACTCGCCCGGACACACCGGATGACCTTCCCTTTACAGCCGCTGAAATATCGGCCGTCCTAAAAAACATGCCACCCAATCGTGATGTTGGCCTCACGGGGATACCAGTGGAAGTGGTTCAGGAAATTAACAGCGCTAACCCTGTCATACTTCTCACACTTTACAATGCCTGCCTAAGGCTCCACTATTTCCTGACAGCTTGGAAATCCTCCCGCCTTCTCTTAATCAACAAACCGGGTCGCGATCTTACTTACCCTCGTTCCTACCGACCTATTTGCCTCCCTGAGTCCTAAGGGAAGATATTGGACAAGTTACATATTATCTTGAGCATAACGGCCTGCTGGATCAACGGCAGTTTTGCTTCCGTTCTGGGAAATCAACTTCTATTCCTCTGGCTAGGGTTGATTCTCAAATCACCCAGAACAAACAAGAAGGCTATTATACCTCCTTGATTTCCCTCGACATAGAGGAAGCATTTGATAATGTTTGGCTCCCTGCTATTCTGCACTCATTAATCCTCAAGAAATGTCCTAGTACCTTTACAAAACCATTCACAGCTACCTCACGAACCGCTGTGCTGTCATTTCGTCTCCCAATATATCCTTGCATAAAACCCTTTCACGCGGCGTTCCTCAGGGTTTGTGCATAGGCCCGGTCCTATGGAATGTTGCATGTGATTCGGTTTTTGACTTACCGTTACAACCTCAAATGTACATTCAGGCCTTCGCGGACGATCTACTTTGTATAGTACGTTCTCCGTCGCGTCATGGTCTGGAAACTATTGCAAATGAATTTCTTGCTTCCCTTCAAGACTGGTGTTGTCGAACCAAAATGGTCATTTCACCAATTAAATCTCAAGCCTTAAAGTTTTTCCGTAAAGGCTGTCAAAAGAATCGTCCTCCGCTTTTCCGCATGAACGGCTTACATATCAAAAATGTTAAAACTCTACGCTTACTGGGTGTTGCCTTGAACGACGATCATTCCTACCTGCCACACCTGCCTGAATTACGCACTAATGCCGTCTCCCTTACGCATAAAATGGCTCTTATTGCCTTCAATACTTGGGGCATTAGGGGCACCGGAAGGATTGACAGATTAAGAGCTCTTTCTTGACTCTTCCTCAGGATAGCTGGCACTCGGAGAATGCAGTCTCATCCGGTAAAGCAAATGATTAGAGGCCTTGGGGTCGAAAAGACCTCAACCTATTCTCAAACTTTAAATGGGTGAGAAGTCCGGTTTGCTCGACTGAAGCCCGGACGGCAACTTCGATGCGAGTGTCAAGTTGGCCCTTTTTGGCAAGCCAAACTGGCGCTGTGGGAGGAACCAAACGCCGGGTTAAAGGGAGGGTGAAGTAGAAAATCAAGTGATTTTTTATCGATTCTTCTACTAAATATAAGACCAGTCTGCATAGTGAAACATTTAGGAAATACTTCCGAATGATTTTAAAATTTAAATTAGGTTCAGATTTTAAGGATAATTTTAAAGAAGGTCCTCCGACCAATCGCGTAACGCCCTGCCTTTTTGTTAACAAAATTCTCGTGGCACGTTTACAGTACATCCATAAATATTTAAAGCTTAGATCTAAAACAATAAAACAAATATCCATGTTGAACCAATGGCGTAGGATTGAACTCTTAAGTTTATTAACCACCATTTCCATTTGGTTTGGAGATGTAATTTAAATGTTTGGAAAAACAAACCAGTTACCCCATATTTAAAAATCTATTTCTTCTCGATTTTGCCTCTATTTTCCTCCGATTTTTGAAAATTATTTTAATACAAACATGAATGCTTGGTCTTTTAAGGGGCCGAAAAATCACTCCTTTCACAGAATAAACAGTGTTATCTGTAGCAAAACATAGGGAAGGAATGGGGCTGTTAATTTGAGATTACTAATAGCCATTTGGTAATTTGTTACTCTTCATAAAATTTTAATAAAAGTAAGCAATCATGTCCTAAACTATTTTATGAATTATTTTTCTACAATGCATACAAGCTACAGAGAGGAGTCTATCCCGTTTATTAGTCCCTATCGATATCAAGCGTTTATGGTACAAATCGATAAACATTATTTCCCTTCCAAATAACCCAGTTCCAGATTTTAGACTTGAATCGCGTCGCCACTCCTGTTTTTGATATTTTTTTCCAGTTTGACAAGTAAGCGCGTTGAAATAACCGTAGCAATAGACCCCATAAAGTGAATTGTAAGCATAAAAAATATATACATTGAAGAGAATAAAGAATAAAAATATTTCTCCCAAACTAATTGTTTACTTTAGCTTGTTTACTTTAGCATCGTTTCAACAACATATTTCTATGGGGTATTAAAGAAAAATAAAACTATATACCACTTTTAAAGAACATGAATAATTTTTAATTGAATATACATAAATATTTAAATCCTTAAATCAATGATCTGACGTAGGTTACACGATTGAACCAAAATCCACTGCTTCTTGTTACAAACAAGAAAAAAGCAAGCCATTTTGGACTTTACCTCTTATTAATCGCGGCGCTGATTGGCCGGTAGGTCGCTTTAATAAAATTCAAATGAATGTTTTGGACTCAAAATTATTTTTTGAATCTATAAATAGCTCTTCAAAAAAAAAATTAGAAAAAATTCAACATAAGGTGTTTAATTTAATTAGTATTTGCAATTATTTTATGTTCTATATTTTTGTAACAAGTCACTTTACTTTAAAAAACTAAAACCACACAGAAAAGCACCAAAGAGAAAATATTTGAAAAGCATAGATAAAAATCAGTAGCGTCCAAAAACCAAGAGTTTTGTAGAATTGACCACCTACTTAGAGCAAAAAAGAGATCAAATAAGAGATAAGTAAGAGCGCCAGAGATCCTGGATGCCCGGGAACCCTCCCATACTGTACACAAAAACTTTTGGTGCTAAAGAAGAAAAGGGTCAGATGCTCTTCTAATGTCATAGAGTAAAGACGCTCTTGAATGCTGTAAAGATTTAAAAATAAAGTTTCGTTTTCGTTTTCTGTTGAGCGAGAGTAACAATTTAATCCAAAGGGCCCAGCCAGAGTGAGAGTTTTAGCGATTCACAGTCAAGAGTTTTTAGAGAATTAGAATTAGAGTCAGATTCAAAGTAGACTAATTTCATGGTGCCAAAACCAGGTCCTTTGAATAAAAAAATCGGAGTAATTAGAGTTAGAGAAATTAAGAGATCATAAGAAAACGAAAATGGATGATCCAGATTAAAATAGACTCAAGAGCAAGAGACAAGCGTACAGAGATATTGTGGACAATTTAGCAGCAGAGATAAAAGAACTATTAAGTGTCACTGCAAAGGACAGCGCCAAAATTAAAAATAAACTTAAATTAAAACCAAATCAAGAGAAACTGAAAGAGCTAAATGAAGAGATCGAAAGTGAAGTTACACTAGCGGACTTAGCGGAAGAAATAAATCTGGCCACCAAGTAGGAAAATAAAATAGAGAAGTACACTATCCGTGCAGAAGAGATCATCAACTTAGAAGCGGAAGCAGTTGAACGAAGAAAACGCCGACAGACATCATCACCGAGGGATCAAGAGAGAGCCAAGTCTTATCAAGAGAAGCCATACCAGAAAACCATCACCAAACAGAGACCATCTAAAGTTCGGATGGTGACGATAGTGTAGCTCACAATAACAATCGCGTGAACTCAAATCGGTATGTGCAAATTGAAATTAAACTTCCGCGAATTGTGATTGAAAAATATTAAATAACCGAAAAGTGAAATTCTATTAATCCGCTTGGTTATCAAGATTTCAACCTATTGTTAAGATCGAATATGCTTCATACGTTTGCAAAGATAAGTTTTCAATAGATTTTTTTGCGGATTTTCGTTATTTACGGCTCGGTATTAAGGTTTTTCGAGAAGAAAAATAATTTTCCTTAATAATTTTAGGGTCAGGGATCGAATGAAATTATTTTCAAAGTGGTACGGTGACTTTTTACACCTACTTCGTTTTACGCTAAGAAGATTAAAAGGCGGGATATTTTATTTTTGATTTTGTCTTTCAAATCATAGTTAACGGTTAAAGTATATTAAAAATAAATGAGTCAGTTTTTAAAACTCTGCCCATTTCCCCAAATAATTCTACAGGGCCTTTAGGCCCTTGTAGATATGACTTGATACCCTTCCGTAATGTTAAAGAAAAAGTCACACCTTTTAGGGTTAGCGTCCCTTAGAAAAAGCATTAAAAAGTTTTCGTTTTTAGCCATATCGTAGTATACGATAGGCTCTTAGTTTGACCCGAGCCGTAGTAGTAGTAGTACTTGTGGCCGGAGTTTTCGCTTTCGTTATTGTCAGATTTTAGCTTAAAAGGAACTTTATATTACCACAACCCACCCATAGGGGTAACTGGGCTCGGTTAGAAATTTAATTTTAATTAAAATATTTTCAGGTCAGACCCGGGAATCGAACCCGGGTCGGGTCGCTGGCGCAATAGGCAGACATTCTACCAACTGAACTATAGAGACTTGAAAGAAACTTCGAGTTTTTTATTATTTATTTTTATCTCTAAAATGTCGGGGTGATGTGGGGTGGGGTACCTCTTAATCTGTGGGGTCGAATACTTTTGAATTTTTATCTGTGGGGTCGGATACTTATGAATTTGTATGTTTGGGGTTCTTATATTTATTTTCTTTTTATTTGTGTGCTAATTAAATAGATAACGATTTTCCCCGTTTCCTACCGCGCTCCTCGTGTTTCGTTCTCGTTCGGTAGCTATCGTCATCTATATAATGTTTGACTGGAACGTTTTGGCGGTTAATTCAAATGTGGGTTTAGATAGAGCTAACATAGTGTTAAATGAGCGTTATGCGTTTGATCATTTTAGCATTGCTAAAGGTAATTCGAGGGGATAATCACTAAAATGCGTAATCACTATAACTAAACTTTCTTTTTAAAAGTTTCTGGGAATAAGTCCTTGTTAGAAATTTATAATATGCGATAAGTGTGAATCGGCATAAGTCTATGTTGTAAACACATCGAGGGGATTATCACTAAAACTATCTGTTCTTCGAATCGCCGGAATATTAGAATTACCGCATAAGGTATAGAGGGGTTATCCACTCATTAGGGTAGGGTATAGAGGGGCTATTCACTCGTACGATATGGCTACTTTTACGAGCCCTTGGGCCGTCTTGTTTTAAGGCAATTGTCATAGGCCTTACGTAAAAAGTATAGCGAAGTTAGCTTTTGGAATACTTCTAGATTAACAAGCATTTATTATATGGGGAAACTTACCTGTTTCGATTTATAATTAATGAAGTCTAAGTATTGTACTTTAACTAATTAACAAAGTACATCAAAAAATTACTTTTGGGTCGGAAGTCAGCCTAACCTTATAGCGCGCTTAAACCTATTTCTTCATTTCGTTCTCGTTGACAACTAGAAGGGCTTAAGTTTGTGGGTGCTAACAACTACGTTGACAAATTGCAAATGTTGACTTTCTTGCTGATTTTCCTAATTTCTTAGCAGTAGACGCTAACAAATTACTTTGGTATTTCATCCGAGCTTATATATTTGTACCTAAATTTTTTAATATGATATTCATGTCTAACACATTAAAAACTGTTAACATTTTTTCCAGTGCCCCAGTTCAATATAATTCTTCACATTATTTCTAAGACCATTATTTATTTTACTTACAAAAAAAAATTAAACTGTCTACTTGGCGACAGCCTCCTCCTTCTTGTCGTCATCCTCCATTTGGATGACGACATCCTGGGGGGCATTCTGTGACGCCCCCTCTCCTTTCTCCTTGCCCTCCTCCTTTTTTTCTTTTCCAATAATATAAAAGGCTATTAACTATCTTTATTGAATTTAGACTATATGTTTGTTTGCAAAGCCATTCATTTGGTCTAACAATTATTACACACAAGGAGGATTCATACCATTTACACCTGAAGGCACCAGGAGGAAAAAATGTAAAGGGGGTTTTTGACTTTCGGGTAGCCTGCCCTCCTGGCGTAAATGGTATGAATCCCCTATATGTGAAAACTAAATATAGTTTAGGGACTAGACTTTGGATAGAAAAAGGACCGGTGTTTACAATTAACTAGTCATGAGAGATAGAGGACTGGATAAAAAGTGTTGTGCTGCCAGTCTTGCAACCACGGAGTTATATCAGTTCTTAAAATACATCTCCGTGCTGGTAGTATCAAGAGTGAGTTGATCTTATTGATTAATTGGCTCTAACTTGTTATAATATTTAAATGACATATAGAGCAAATAATTAACTAGGTCTCGGACGACAGCTTATTCTGTATTATACTCTGTTACAGCAACGGTTATCAGCACGCTCAAAGCTAGGTCTCTATGTAACGTAGCTTTGTACGTAATGTTAAGAGACGAAAAACTTCAGTATCTTCAGGATTTAAAATATGCGCGAGACGGGAGTTTCTTACCTCCAATGCACGCCTACACGGACCTTTAGGCCTAAGTTTCAAATACGTGTGAAATTGCCTAAGGCCTAGAGATCAATGCACTCGAGCTAAAAAATTCGCGGATATTTTAAATCCTGAAGATCCTTATTTTCCTCGTCTCTTGTCAACGCGTAAAAAGCTGAGTTACATAGAGACCTAGCTTTACGTGTGCTGACAACCGTTGTTGTAACAGAGTAAATACAGAATAAGCTGTCGTTCGAGATAGGGAGTTGAATATCCTATAGCGCGAAAACAAATTCCCTCACGCGCATTTTTATCCATGGTCACACTAACAGCTTCTAAAAAAAGGATCCCGTACCTTTGAAGGCAGGGCAATTCATAATGAAGTGCCCTGCTTTTTTGCAAACTCGCGGACGCCGCCCCCCACGTTTACCGCGACCGACTCGACCACCACGACCGCCTCGACTACCAGTTATTACTGACGTGCACGTTGCCGGTTATTTTCCAGCTGTCCATTTTTTCTTAGCCTTGGCCGGTTAACCAGGATTTAAAAAAATCACAATTAACGTTAGAAAGTGCTCAACTATCAATTTTCAACTAATTCATATAAATAAACCTTCAAGTTGTTAAATATATGACTTAGCTTAAAAACAAATTAAAGAAAATTAATTCTTGATAAATTTTGGCATAGAACTCACTTTCGTTCCTTTAAGTTTGAATTTTGACACACTAACTATAGCCCACTCAATCACGCACTTCAAGATATGCGACGATACCCAGGAGACGTCCATGCTTGAGTACCTTATCCATAAGACCTTGGAAGGTGGAGGGACCGTTTTTGAGGACAAATGGCATAAACGTGAACTGATACTTTCAACTGTGTGTAATTAAAGCAGTATATTGAGAGCTATCGTGGTCCATGGGTATCTTCCAAAATCCAGAACGTGTAACAAATTTGGAAATGAACTCTGGGTTCCAAAATGTGTCGAGAATCTCATCTATTAGTGGCAAAGAATAAGAATCAGACAAGGTGATGTTATTAACAGCCCGGCTGCCTAAGCAAAAACGTCCTTCCGAACAATCCATCTTTGGTACCACGATGGCGGAAGTAGCAAAAAGGCTATTAGACGGACAAATGATATCCAACCTCTGCGTTTCCTCTATTTGATCGTGAAAAATTCACCAATGGAAAGAATGTTTTTGGAAGTTAACGAGCCTTCCAGACTTTTGGCCCTGTAATTAAAAATTAATAAGGGTCTTTCTGAAAAAAAATATATATATTCTCACCAGAATGAAGACCATAGATTATGTAGAATTAATTGGACGTTTTCTTTACACTTAAAAAGTTGACAAAATACTGGTTCGTGACTATTTAAGTCCAGCGTTTCTTCGGGGCTGGTGGTAATTTCTCCAGTTAGAATGGAAATCGGCTTCAATTGGTTCCTAGTGAAGAAACGTACTTACAATATTCTAAGAAAACATTTAATTAATGAATTATAACTTACAACTACGACTAAAGGAACTGCTTGACGTTCCTCCAAATTAACGTCAACAATTAACTTAGGTTCATCGTCCATACAGTTATTAACAACTTCTGCCTTGAATTAGATTTCTCAACGGTTTACAATGGTTTAAGTTCTTCATTGGTATCTGACAGTTTTGGTTCAGAAAAGGTCTGCAGTAATTTAGATTCGTCAACACCCTCCAGTATTTCAGAATCGTCATCGCCTTCCAAAAATTTAGATTCGACAAATGTTTTGCCAAAGACTTTGATTACTGTGCGCGTGTCAATGTCATCGAGTAATGTAGACTTGCCAACACAGTCGAGTAAGTTCGTTTCTTAGCGGCTTGGACTAACGAAGATTTGTCAACGGCTTCCACTGATTGTTGTTCAACTGCTCCCTCATCAGAAATATCCATTGACTTACGCCCATCAATGTCTTCTAATACTTTGGGTTCACCAATAATTTCAGCTACCGATTTTGATTCATGAACAGTTTCAACAACAGTCTCTATCGACTTAACTTCGTCACCTTTCTGCGCAACATTACTTTCATCGAGACCAGTATCATTAGACGACGACTCCGGGTGCGATGACATTTTGTCAGATTCAGATTCGTTAGACACCTTCATGGGGGTTTTCTTCTGTTTTTCCTTCGCAAGTTTTGTTTCGGAAACGGGAGTTACGACTCTGGTTCTTAATTTTAAGCCGCTTCGCATTTGAAGTTTGGTGGATCGAGCGGGAGTCGATGGTTCATCGTTCTGGGACTTCTGGAAGAGAAAAAGAACCAATATAATCAAGTAGGCCTAGAATAATAGAAAAAGAAAGTTCAAGTACCGATGAATTCATTTTTGTTTTGTCTTTCTTTGTGGAAGTTGATGGTAAAGTATCAATTTGAGGTAAGACTATCCGCGTTCTTTTGGCGCTGGCTAAGGCATCGACGTGATTGTCCTTTTGAGGTGTCAAGGAAAAAAGAGTCGATTTAGGAACTTCGGGAATTTCAGCGCGACTTTCTAACGAAGGCGCTAATTCTTTATCAATTAGTTTCGAATCATTCAGTTCCGAACCCTTCTCGAGTGATTCCAGTTCAGCATTTTCACTTTCTTGACGGTTTTCCAAATCCTGATCACTGGAGCCAAGAGATACGTTACAAGTCTCGGGTATAATCGGCGCGTCTTCATCAGCAGCTGCCGGGACCACTTTAATCATTTTCTTTTCGGGACATTCATCAGTGGAACTTAATGAGGAAAAAATTTCTCTTTCTACTATTTTTACGGTTTAATACTTCTGGCTGCTGCGAGGAGTAACGGTCTCCCGATATGTCTACCGTATCATCTTCCATACCTTTTTCTTCGGGAATTGGTGGACACGCGATGAGTTTTTGCACCGTTACCTTTAATTTCTCAAAATCTAATACAGCTGAATTTTTAGTTTCTTT
The DNA here is from genome assembly GCA_019434445.1 of Phalangium opilio. Lineage (NCBI taxonomy): Eukaryota > Metazoa > Arthropoda > Arachnida > Opiliones > Phalangiidae > Phalangium > Phalangium opilio. The sequence goes on from JAEQBA010002108.1 coordinate 49,038, forward strand.
TGTAAACTCGGAACTTGTAGGGGTTTCGCACGCCTTTTTTAAACCAGAGGAAGTTTTTTCTTGTCAGTTAGCCCTCGTTTCCGTTTACTCGGCTCTAAAGGAACAATTACCGTTTCTAAAACCCCACCTTCTTTGTATGGAAATCAAACTTGGCTCGAACCTTTGGAGACAATTGACTTAATGGGGATTTCAGCGCTTTCATCGGAGATTTTGCTGAAATACAAGGATTGGGGTACTTCAAAAACGTCAAATTTATAAGGTTGGCCATCTTTGATGTCCAAAGATGGTAATGATCGGCAGATCTCATCGAACAATTTCTGCAGAATACCAAAACTTTAATTTCAACCCTTAATTTTATTTAAATAAATGATCAAAGGTAAAGTTCAGTCAACATAAGATTATATTCCATTCCTTTTATATGCAGAAAAAGGCCGTTCTTTTAAGCTATAATCAGATACATCGTTTCCTGCCATTTCCTTTAAATATATTAACCAAGGAATCTCCAGACTCCAAATACCCCTCTTTTATAACGTTTTGAAAGAAATGAAGAATTCTACAGGGCCGGTAGGCCCTTGTAGATATGACATGACACCCTTCCGTAATGTTAAAGAAAAAGTCACACCTTTTAGGGTTAGCGTCCCATAGAAAAAGCATAAAAAATTTCGTTTTTTTAACGAAATGGTCATAGGACATACGGAAAAAGTATAGCGAAGTTAGTTTTCGGAATACTTCTAAATTAACAAGCATTTATTAAATGGGAAACTTACTTGTTTCGATTTTTAATTAATGAATTCTAATTTTTGTAATTTAACTAATTAAGACAGTACGTCAAAAAATTACTTTTGGGTCAGAGGTCAGCCTAACCTTATAGCGCGCTTAAACATATTTCTTCATTTCGTTCTCGTTGACAACTAGAAGGTCCTAAGTTTGTGGGTGCTAACAAGTTACGTTGACAAATTTCAAATGTTGGGTTTCTTGCTGATTTTAATAATTTCTTAGCAGTAGACGCTAACAAATTACTTTGGTATTTCATCCGAGCTTGAGCACCTTTATATGTATTTTCTAATTAACTGTAGCACCCTTAGTAAGAAATACGTCGTTATCAGGTTGAATTTTCGTCTAGAAAAGTAATTCAGGTAAATAATTACAGTTAATAGAGGTTTTTATATCATTTAAAGTAAGCTTTTCGACGTTCTTTACGGCCAAGGCTTAAGTTTTAGTTTGTCTATGCAATTTAGTGTTTATAGTGTCTTTCCTTTTAAAGATTATAAGAAAGCTTATTTCCAGCACTGTTTTGGATTGGAATTACAAAAATACGCAGTCTGCTTCGATTCATGCTACAAATCCTAACCCTAGGGCCTAGGTTACCGTTTTAAGCTACGTAACTTAACGACTGTTTGTTGGCGCGTCAACATTCTCATTTGAGGACAGGTATAAAGGGTTTTATTATTTGTTTATCTCACTAAAATTCTGCTAATTGTGAAGGTGTGTGATATAATTCCTGAAACTAAACCAATGTAGAGGACCAGATTATTCGTTAAAACATTTTTGATCCTATTGAATCAGTCATACTATGATGTTACCTTTATCATTTTAAAAACTATTTGTTACCAACAGTGGTTTGGTTAATTCATAAGTATCAGTGGTGCTGGTTAATCCAGGAGGACAGTGTCGTTATATAATTTAATTGGTGAAATAATTTTCAGGTTTACATCACAGATTCTCTCAACGTAACCACGTTAGAAACGGGAGGGTTACGTTGTGTTTACATCACAGATTCTCTCAACGTAACCACGTTAGAAACGGGAGGGTTACGTTGTTTGCTATTTCCACAGTCCACATTGCCGTTTGTTTATTGGTTTAAATTGCTATGAATTGTATAGGTATTTGATTTAATTACTGGTATTCAAGCTAAACTATAGAATAACATCATTCATTAACATATTGTATAGATAATCTTTATGTTACCACAAACCTAGCACAGGATATGATAAAAATTGAACGCAATGTGTTGGAAATAATCAAAAACTCCTCTAAGCATTAGAATTAAGGTGAATTAATTATTGAAAGTCATTTTATAAGCTTAATGAGCACTGACGACAAGTTAATTTCAACGTAATTAAGTATAATTAACGTGAAATTAAACCCCAAATATACATTTTTTTGGATGAAAACTCATAACTCTTAAATGATGTTCTTGATTAAGACTGTATCTACCCAAGCCATTGGTAAAGCCCCATGTTTTCTCTTTCACACTTAAGCCAATTTAAATTATCTTAAAAGTATCTTAATAGGCGCGAAATTCAAAAGTTTAGCGTAAAATGAGAATCGAAAACTCCACTAAAAATTGCAATTAAGGTGATGCATACATTTAAACTCATTTTATAACCTAAATGTACACTGCCAAAACACAATCCTACGTTAATTTTAACTCAATTTAATATAATTAACGTGAAATTAAACCAAAATATTCATTTTTGGAAAAAAGCTCAAATAGCTTTTAAATAAACTGTTTAATTATGATTAAAACTACCCAAGCCATTGGTAAAGCCCAATATTTTCTATTTCACACTTAAGTTAATTTCAACTATTTTTAAAGTACATTTATTGCCGCGAAATTCCAAAGTTTAGGGTACCATAATGATGAATATAGGGGAAAAATATTAAACTGCACTAAACATTGCAATTTGGGTAAAAAATTCAAATAATTTTAAGCTTAATCCACTCTCACGAGACACGCTCAAATTAAGATTAAAACATCACAAGTTTTTCGTACAGCCACAGTAGTTTCCTATTTCACTTTCAAATTAATTTAAATGATCATTAAAATATATCAAAAGCGCATACATTAAAATTTTAGGGTAATTGCAATTAAAGTTAATATTTCATTGAAACTTGTATTATAAACTAAATCCACACTAGATAAACAAGATAAGCCGTTAAATTAAACTCAATCAAGTATAATTAATGTGAAAAATTCGTGTTTTGGGTAAATTCATGGATACCTTATAATTTAACTAACAAATTAAAATTAAAACTACACTTATCTTTCACCCAGCCTCCACTTTCCTGTTTAATTCTTACGATTAATTAAATTGTCATTTAAAAGCATTTGAAAAGAGAGCCATTGAAAAGGAGCGATATTTAAAAGTTTTGGGGCAAAATAGTGATTGTTCCTTAAGAGTCAAACAGTTTGCAGTTAGGGAGAATTTCTTGTTCAAACTCGTATAATAAACTGAAATAACACTAGTAAAAGAAGATAAGCCGTTAATTTCAACTTAATAACCATATTTAACGTGAAATTAATCGAAAACAATAGGTTTTTTGGGTAGATATAGATAACCCTGAACTGAAATTTAAAATAAGATCAAACTACGCGAGTTGTTCTTTCAGCCTAAATGTTTTCCTATTAAACACTAAAATTAATTACATTATCACTATAATACATTAATAGGCTCCAAATACAAAATTTTAGGGTAGGGAATGTGTCAAAATGAAACTTTTCCACTTAAATTTTAATATATCATTAACATAGTTCGCAAAATCACCAGCAACAATTTAATCTGGCAACATTCAATGTAATAATGTTGCCAATAAAACAAGGGCGTCTAGCCCATAACTAAGCCACATCGCTAGCCATCACTCGCTATCCCTAATTCAATAAATTTTCTACTACTGAAATATCACCTAGCATACCAGTCAAGTGGGGGGAGCAACAGAAAATTTTAAAGCACAGTCTTGCGATTAGTCTTGGAATTTGGGCCTCAAATTACAACCTCTGTTTGGTACACATCAACGTCAACGTAAATGTTCAATGTGATTACCATTGTGGTGCAGGCACTCTTCATCTGCCCATGTCTTGCAATAACTTTTCAAGCAACGAACTCATGACGCAGGAAGTCCAATTAAATGCCTTCAGAGATTTTCTTATCAAGAAAAAGGGTCCGATAATTTGGTTTCCAAGAATGCCCTCCCAAAAATTCACGTTATGAAGGTTTAAGGTACCATCCCTAAATAGCCTCGTTAGAGAACAGTACCTTTCTAAAAAATAATGGATCGGCTTCAATTAGTTCACGCAAAGGTTTTGCCGTCTTAGGTAATCCTCGTAAACATCATGCTCAATTTGCCCTGGTTTGAATACACTGGCATTTTGCTAAGAGACGAGACTAACTAATTAAATTCGATCCTAACTGCTACGTAACGACGATTACTTTTCACTACGGCCTTTTTTCTCGGTTCCACAGACAACTCGGACCTTCTTCAAAGTTATTCCCAAAGAAAACTTTATGTTTTCCTTATTTTGTCCAAAGTTTAAGGTTAGGGGTGTTTAAAAATTGGCCAACCATTATTACAATGGTTATTTTTAAGTATTTTTGCCTTTTTAACAGACGTATTATTACAATACAGACCTTGTATTTCTAATGGGACCAGCAATACCGCAACACTGATCCGTAAAACCAAGATGGTAATTGTTTGGACCTATCGGGTCAGGACATTGGAAGACCAAACATACCGTGGTGTCACGTGGCGAACGTTAAAAAGACCTTCACCACTATACACACCATGACCTGCTCAAGCTGGCAATCTTTGAAAACTCAAACTTTGAGGAACTTCCGGTCTTTTTTAGATATACAGGGTCTTTCAGTGTCGCAGCTAAGTAGTAGAATTACAGTAGTTAGTCTCGTTTCCTAGCAAAATGCCAACCTTTTCTAACCAGGACAAATTGGACAGCCCGTTTATTTTGGGTGAAGGTCGCGGTAACGTTCAACTAAAGGCAGTGCTTTATGCCGAACGGTCTCCACACCGACAACATTCCGGTGCGAGCACCTTCGTGATTTCGGTAGTGCAAGATCGTGAACGTAGAAGAGACTGTATAGTCTGTAATGAGGATAGAGACTTTAACATCGTAGATAGTTTTGAAGCCAATCTCATGCTAGTAGTAGAGCGGTGGAACATGAAGTTGCACTAAACCATTCTACTGTTCGTGCCAGTTTACAAGGGCATTACTACCGGCATAATCATATCCCCCTACATCAAGCCTTAACGGCAATACCATTAGTCTTACCATGCGTCATGAGTTTAGTGGTTGCAAATAAAATGTAAGACACGGACAATCCTCTGGAAGAGTGCCTCAACCACAATGGTGGACACTTTGAATATTTACGTTGAGTTGTTTACCAATCAGTTTAGAGGTTGCAATTTGAGACCCAGGTTCTAAGAGACTAAGACTAATCGTAGGACTGTGCTTTAATATATTTTGTTGCATTCAGGCATACAATAATAAAACATGAATTCTAAACATTTATTTACACCCTGTATAATTTAGTATGACATCTCCCGTTGGCAGTATTGGGGGGTTTTACATAAAGGAAGCTGTTGGTCTGATCTCGACAACACTGTATATGTATACAGTGTACGAAACAAATATTTTTCTTCCATATTTCAAATACCGTCGTTTTTAAACTTCTTTAATAAATAAAGTACAACATTATTTGCTTATCGAAATCAATGTTTTTGAATATAAGTTAAATGTAATTAACGATACTTAAGTACTTCTTTAAGCAATTAGAAATAGATCAACCCCAAATGTATGACGGTAAAGGAAAAATAAAATTATTCAAATTTTAATTACAATAAGACTGAAGTGACAGCTATTATAAAAAAACGTCTTGGTTTGGACCAAGGCCGAAAAAACAAACGATATGTGTGAGGTTTATCATTTGACTGAAGTTTCAGATATGGCAATTGTTTTAGTTATTTTTATCCATTTAATCCTTAATCAATATTAAATTCAATCAAATGATTTTACTGTTAATCGATCCATTCCCTCTAAATTAATTGAAAAAATTACATATCTACGCTATCTTACTTCTGATATAACCAAAGGTAAGGGTAAAGATTACATAAAAAGAAATACTTCTCAGTACCAATGACTTGTTATATTCATTTCATGCGGAAATAATATGGGTATACACATTATTCATTACCAGTTATGCGAAGGTCACACTTTACTCCGACCCCCCTTCCTCTATTTTCCCAATATAAAATTTTTTAAAAGCACTAGTGGTTCAAGTGTATGGGTCATCTGAGCCGTCGCAACACACTCAGCCAATAATACCATATAGTTCGAAACCTTTTCACATTAGTGAATCTCCGGACTTGCCCGCCAACCTTAATAACCTAAAACTATAAAACATTCTTTTACATGAATGATTATGGTTGTGGCTTGTTACTTGCTAGCGCCTGAAGGACCAATCACTAAGTGTAATTTGTGTACATTTGTAAGTGAGTAGACCATTTTAGAAATTACATACAGAGAAACTAAATCACAGGGGTGATGACGCCATTGGGGTCTTCATTCTCTCGCCTAGAAGCACCGCTATAGGCAGAGCGAGTTGACTAGCCTCCTGCCTCTAGTGAACTTTGGCACCGTCTGGCGGTGACCCTTGGTGCGAGGGAGAATACCTCAATGGTGGCCTCGCCCCTGTGTGTTTTCCGAAATGGTCTTTAGGCGTGCTAGAATGATTACGCGTAATACGTAACCGGTGTACAAGTAGCGCCAACAATGTAGAAAGGGGTGGTGACGTTTCAAATGAAGACTGAGTTATGACCAAGAAATTCTAAAGCACGGAGAGGGAAATTGCAGTGCAATCTTTTCTTCATAGAGGCGACAATAGAAATGTAGCATTTCGATTAAATTTTTACATTTTCCTTTCGAATTATGTCAAAGTTCGCTTGCTCTTTTTAGAAAGTCAATAGAATATTTAAAATATTCTATGTTGATACCTCAACACGTACTCCCTTCAAAATAATTAATTTCATGATAAAATGTTTTCGGAAAATGTAATTGTTCTTGAAAAAGCGTAGATATGTAATTTTTTCAATTAATTTAGAGGGAATGGATCGATTAACAGTAAAATCATTTGATTGAATTTAATATTGATTAAGGATTAAATGGATAAAAATAACTAAAACAATTGCAATATCTGAAACTTCAGTCAAATGATAAACCTCACACATATCGTTTGTTTTTTCGGCCTTGGTCCAAACCAAGACGTTTTTTTATAATATTTGAAATTGTGGCCTGATTATCATTCAATTCCTTCCGACATTCGTTCCGAAACTAAATGCACGAGATACTGAGTTCCCCGACTCATTCCATTCTCTTTATATATCCCTAGAACAGTCTTGCAATGTTCCAAAAGCTTAGTCGAGTGTTTATGGAAGACGACGTTGGGGAGAAGCACTTTCAATGGCTCTAAAATTAAAGTAAACACGAAATTAATGTAACATGAACTTAACCAAACACTTAATAACTAACTAACTCTTTGAATTTGGTGCAGCTTTCTTTGGAGAAGCCAAACCAACTGCAGAAGTAACGGGAAGTTCTAATAATCTTATCAGTATTTCACACCCTTTCATTTGAACTTTTAAACTAATTTTCGCCGTTTCGTCTCTTTTATCGTCGAGGGTTCTATTTAATAGTCGTAATATCACCTGAAGTAGAATGATTTGAAATTTTTTAAAACTTCCATGGGGGGATATTACTTAAATTTATACAACAAATTCTTACAGAAGAAAACTTCTCGGAATGAAGTTTTTCCTCCATTCAAATGGCAAGGTGCCACCATGCTTCGAATCGAGCGACATTCGTATCGTCACTGTATCTTTTACCACTCGATAACGGTGCCATTAATAGAGTCATCCGTTTGTCAGAAACTAGGACGTCTTTATCCCGCACGAAATGGTCAATTACACCTTCCCAAGTTATATGACATGCAATCTGGATAACGAGGATATTCGATTTGAATGCTTGTTTCAAAACCATCAGAAGGGGGTTGAAAAGTTCGCAAAATAGATTACGATTTCCGGTAAGAGCCTAGATTGACCACAAACAATTTGTAATAACTTAAAATCTCTTTGGTCAAAACATGACTGCGCAAATAAATGAAATTATAGTTTATAAGCCGCCAGGATGACTTGTCACTACAATTACGATAGAATCCATCCCATAATAAGTACAGATAAAACCTTAGGAATTCCGTGTTTTATCAACTAGTAAACCAATTAAGTTCACCTAAATCATGCTTTAAATACTATTTACATGCTAAAATTACCCTATATACGATTATGAAATATAGCAAGAACGAAAGCTTAAGCTTACCAAGCGACCGTTCGAGAGGCAAGACCGAAAGATTACGCCTACCAAGTACCAACCACTACGACCGTTCGAGAGGCAAGACCGAAAGCTTACGCCTACCAAATACCAACCACTACGACCGATCGAGAGGCAAGACCGAAAGCTTACGCCTACCAAGTACCAACCACTACGACCGTTCGAGAGGCAAGACCGAAAGCTTACGCCTACCAAGTACCAAGCACTACGACCGATCGAGAGGCAAGACCGAAAGCTTACGCCTGCCAAGTACCAACCACTACGACCGTTCGAGAGGCAAGACCGAAAGCTTACGCCTACCAAGTACCAACCACTACGACCGTTCGAGAGGCAAGACCGAAAGATAACGCCTACCAAGTACCAACCACTACGACCGTTCGAGAGGCAAGACCGAAAGATTACGCCTACCAAGTACCAACCACTACGACCGTTCGAGAGGCAAGACCGAAAGCTTACGCCTACCAAGTACCAACCACTACAACCGTTCGAGAGGCAAGACCGAAAGCTTACGCCTACCAAGTACCAACCACTACGACCGATCGAGAGGCAAGACCGAAAGCTTACGCCTACCAAGTACCAACCACTACGACCGTTCGAGAGAGACTAAAAATTTATAACGTATTTCTAAGGCGGTGCAGGAATCGCCCGCTAGGGGACAAAGTGGCCCGCAAAGAAAAAATAGGTCTAATAGCGTCAATAGGCCAAAAATTAATTTATTTCTTGAATGAGTGCTGTTCGTGAAGCCAGCAGAGTGGCTTTTTTACGAACATCGGATACATTGAGGGATAGAAATAGATTGAACAATAATTCAAACTAATGGGATAGAATTTAAAAAAGAGAGAATAAATAAAACTCTGAGGCTATGGCCACACATTGACCCTTAATCCTTTGAATAAGCCTTCTAGATTGCGGGCGTTCTAATACCCGCTGCTCACGTTTCACCATTAATGCACTGATTGGCGGGCATTGTAAGAGCGAACGCCTGATCTAAGAGGCAATGAGAAACAGCCCGGTAGTCACATGGCCCTTAAATAACGAGCGAGATTACAGAACAAATTATTTCATTAGAAATCACCATTAATGCACTGATTGGCGGGCATTGTAAGAGCGAACGCCTGATCTAAGAGGCTATGATAAACAGCCCGGTAGTCACATGGCCCTTAAATAACGAGCGAGATTAAAGAACAAATTATTTCATTTGAAAATAACCTATATTCATTCTTATAAAGTATTTAATAAAGTAAAAAATATAGTTTTTAGACAAATAATATCTGAAATTTCCAAACATCGCAAAATTTTTTTGTCCTTACCGAACTACAACACCACTCACTACTTTATTAATGGCGGGAAATTTAAATATCTTGGCATAGTAGGCCAACACTTAGTAGGCTTCGACACAAACCAAAAAAAGGGAAAGCGATAAGGGTGTAATGATAAAGAACGCTGGGTGGTTACATGATAGTTGGTAGTTCATTTTTATTTTGCTGTCACTTCTTGCGCAGCCGCGGTTGGTAGATGTCTGCCCTCTCACTCTTTAGTCACCGTAACTAGTCATGTTATTCAGTTTTAATTATTATGTTTTTATTTAACCTTCATGTTAATAAATTGAGTTACTTACCAAACACGCGTATTATAATTCGTCCGCCATAAAGTGATTGGGCATGGATAAAAATTAAGCGTGATGGGCAACTCACTATCTCGAACGACAGCTTATTCTGTATATACTCTGTTAAAACCTCGGTTGTCAGCACAATAAATCGTGGACAAATTGGCAAAATTCAACTTAGTTTATTTTTAAGATGAAATGTTTTAAAATAACAAAAGAGAAATTAACGCATTAAAGAATAAATTTAAAATAGTAAAATATTGTGGTAAAAGGCAAAAATATTTAAATTAAAAATAAAATTAAAATCTTAATTTAGTGTAAAAGACCAAAAATATTGAACTTATCATAAAATAAAACCTATTACTACTATTTATATCGTTTAATGCCTGCTGCGAGGGGCAACTGTCACCCGATATATCCATGGTATTCGGAAAAGTCTTGTCGTTTTCACTGTCTAAGCCTATCACAATGGGTTCGGGTTTATTTCCTGGTTCAACACTATAGCGCGGAGGGATCTTATTCCGTAGGATGCGATATCAAATTCAAAAGTTTACTAGAACTGGCAAGTTTAACCGTATCATCTTCCATTTCTTTTTCTTCGGGAATTGGTGGACACGAGATGGGTTTCAAACTAGCAGTCAAGTGGTTGCTAAGTTTTTGCACCGTTGCCTTTCATTTCTCAAAAGCTAATACAGCTGGATTTTTCGTTTCTTTCGTAAACGAGGACCCGGAACTACTAGTTGTAGGGGTTTCGCGCGCCTTATTCATATCAGAGGAAGTTTTTTTTCTTACCAGATATGACATGACACCCTTCCGTAATGTTAAAGAAAAAGTCACACCTTTTAGGGTTAGCGTCCCATAGAAAAAGCATTAAAAATTTTTCGTTTTTTTAACGAAATGGTCATAGGACATACGGAAAAAGTATAGCGAAGTTAGTTTTCGGAATACTTCTAAATTAACAAGCATTTATTAAATGGGAAACTTACTTGTTTCTATTTTTAATTAATGAATTCTAATTTTTGTAATTTAACTAATTAAGACAGTACGTCAAAAAATTACTTTTGGGTCAGAGGTCAGCCTAACCTTATAGCGCGCTTAAACATATTTCTTCATTTCGTTCTCGTTGACAACTAGAAGGTCCTAAGTTTGTGGGTGCTAACAAGTTACGTTGACAAATTTCAAATGTTGGGTTTCTTGCTGATTTTAATAATTTCTTAGCAGTAGACGCTAACAAATTACTTTGGTATTTCATCCGAGCTTGAGCACCTTTATATGTATTTTCTAATTAACTGTAGCACCCTTAATAAGAAATACGTCGTTATCAGGTCGAATTTTCGTCTAGAAAAGTAATTCAGGTAAATAATTACAGTTAATAGAGGTTTTTATATCATTTAAAGTAAGCTTTTCGACGTTCTTTACGGCCAAGGCTTAAGTTTTAGTTTGTCTATGTAATTTAGTGTTTATAGTGTCTTTCCTTTTAAAGATTATAAGAAAGCTTATTTCCAGCACTGTTTTGGATTGGAATTACAAAAATACGCAGTCTGCTTCGATTCATGCTACAAATCCTAACCCTAGGGCCTAGGTTACCGTTTTAAGCTACGTAACTTAACGACTGTTTGTTGGTGCGTCAACATTCTCATTTGAGGACAGGTATAAAGGGTTTTATTATTTGTTTATCTCACTAAAATTCTGCTAATTGTGAAGGTGTGTGATATAATTCCTGAAACTAAACCAATGTAGAGGACCAGATTATTCGTTAAAACATTTTTGATCCTATTGAATCAGTCATACTATGATGTTACCTTTATCATTTTAAAAACTAGTTGTTACCAACAGTGGTTTGGTTAATTCATAAGTATCAGTGGTGCTGGTTAATCCAGGAGGACAGTGTCGTTATATAATTTAATTGGTGAAATAATTTTCAGGTTTACATCACAGATTCTCTCAACGTAACCACGTTAGAAACGGGAGGGTTACGTTGTGTTTACATCACAGATTCTCTCAACGTAACCACGTTAGAAACGGGAGGGTTACGTTGTTTGCTATTTCCACAGTCCACATTGCCGTTTGTTTATTGGTTTAAATTGCTATGAATTGTATAGGTATTTGATTTAATTACTGGTATTCACGCTAAACTATAGAATAACATCATTCATTAACATATTGTATAGATAATCTTTATGTTACCACAAACCTAGCACAGGATATGATAAAAATTGAACGCAATGTGTTGGAAATAATCAAAAACTCCTCTAAGCATTAGAATTAAGGTGAATTAATTGTTGAAAGTCATTTTATAAGCTTAATGAGCACTGACGACAAGTTAATTTCAACGTAATTAAGTATAATTAACGTGAAATTAAACCCCAAATATACATTTTTTTTGGATGAAAACTCATAACTCTTAAATGATGTTCTTGATTAAGACTGTATCTACCCAAGCCATTGGTAAAGCCCCATGTTTTCTCTTTCACACTTAAGCTAATTTAAATAATCTCCAAAGTATCTTAATAGGCGCGAAATTCAAAAGTTTAGCGTAAAATGAGAATCGAAAACTCCACTAAAAATTGCAATTAAGGAGATGCATACATTTAAACTCATTTTATAACCTAAATGTACACTGCCAAAACACAATCCTACGTTAATTTTAACTCAATTTAATATAATTAACGTGAAATTAAACCAAAATATTCATTTTTGGAAAAAAGCTCAAATAGCTTTTAAATAAACTGTTTAATTATGATTAAAACTACCCAAGCCATTGGTAAAGCCCAATATTTTCTATTTCACACTTAAGTTAATTTCAACTATTTTTAAAGTACATTTATTGCCGCGAAATTCCAAAGTTTAGGGTACCATAATGATGAATATAGGGGAAAAATATTAAACTGCACTAAACATTGCAATTTGGGTAAAAAATTCAAATAATTTTAAGCTTTATCCACTCTCACGAGACACGCTCAAATTAAGATTAAAACATCACAAGTTTTTGGTACAGCCACAGTAGTTTCCTATTTCACTTTCAAATTAATTTAAATGATCATTAAAATATATCAAAAGCGCATACATTAAAATTTTAGGGTAATTGCAATTAAAGTTAATATTTCATTGAAACTTGTATTATAAACTAAATCCACACTAGATAAACAAGATAAGCCGTTAAATTAAACTCAATCAAGTATAATTAATGTGAAAGATTCGTGTTTTGGGTAAATTCATGGATACCTTATAATTTAACTAACAAATTAAAATTAAAACTACACTTATCTTTCACCCAGCCTCCACTTTCCTGTTTAATTCTTACGATTAATTAAATTGTCATTTAAAAGCATTTGAAAAGAGAGCCATTGAAAAGGAGCGATATTTAAAAGTTTTGGGGCAAAATAGTGATTGTTCCTTAAGAGTCAAACAGTTTGCAGTTAGGGAGAATTTCTTGTTCAAACTCGTATAATAAACTGAAATAACACTAGTAAAAGAAGATAAGCCGTTAATTTCAACTTAAATAACCATATTTAACGTGAAATTAATCGAAAACAATAGGTTTTTTGGGTAGATATAGATAACCCTGAACTGAAATTTTAAAATAAGATCAAACTACGCGAGTTTTTCTTTCAGCCTAAATGTTTTCCTATTAAACACTAAAATTAATTACATTATCACTATAATACATTAATAGGCTCCAAATAAAAAATTTTAGGGTAGGGAATGTGTCAAAATGAAACTTTTCCACTTAAATTTTAATATATCATTAACATAGTTCGCAAAATCACCAGCAACAATTTAATCTGGCAACATTCAATGTAATAATGTTGCCAATAAAACAAGGGCGTCTAGCCCATAACTAAGCCACATCGCTAGCCATCACTCGCTATCCCTAATTCAATAAATTTTCTACTACTGAAATATCACCTAGCATACCAGTCAAGTGGGGGGAGCAACAGAAAATTTTAAAGCACAGTCTTGCGATTAGTCTTGGAATTTGGGCCCAAATAATGATGAATATAGGGGAAAAATATTAAACTGCACTAAACATTGCAATTTGGGTAAAAAATTCAAATAATTTTAAGCTTAATCCACTCTCACGAGACACGCTCAAATTAAGATTAAAACATCACAAGTTTTTCGTACAGCCACAGTAGTTTCCTATTTCACTTTCAAATTAATTTAAATGATCATTAAAATATATCAAAAGCGCATACATTAAAATTTTAGGGTAATTGCAATTAAAGTTAATATTTCATTGAAACTTGTATTATAAACTAAATCCACACTAGATAAACAAGATAAGCCGTTAAATTAAACTCAATCAAGTATAATTAATGTGAAAGATTCGTGTTTTGGGTAAATTCATGGATACCTTATAATTTAACTAACAAATTAAAATTAAAACTACACTTGTAACCGTAAAGTTTTAAAAGTAGGAAAAGGGCCTAGCTTCACGATTCCACAAAGAACTTAAATAAAACTAACAATTTAAAGTTCCCAGGTTACCCGCTTAAAGATCTTATTGATCATGACTAGGTAGTTACCAGATAATCCATGGTGGTAGGTAGAAAGACGCAGATGTATCTTGACAATTTACTTTATTTATTATAACCAAACGCGTCTGTTCTTGTCGCGTTACAAAACTGAACTCTCTCTAGAAAGCGGCGGCGGGGCTTTTTATCCCCGCCAAAATATTTTTTATCTTTTTACAATGAGCGAGTGGCGCTTAAGGCGCCACTTGTGAGAGAAAGGGGAACTAAAAAATAGAGGAAGGAGACGACTCCGGAGGGAGGTGGAGGTCGTCGTTACATCCTCCCCCCCGGAAAAAGTCGTCTGCTTATGAGGAGTCGGACTCCGGCGCGTCTCGGGGCCCCGGTGATCTTCGGGCGGCGGAGGCCGCGCTTTCCATCTGGGTCCGTTTCCGGTGGCGGGCCTTATAAGCCTCAGTCCGCTTGGGTCGTGGCTTATAACAGTGCTTCTCATGGTGTCGTCCCACCTTGCAACGGCGACAGAGGGTGTACCTTTCATCTGGTACCATGTTCGGCGGCGCGGCACTGGTTGGGCGGCTCGTGGTCGCCGCAGGTGGTGGCGGTGTTGCCGCTGAAGTTCCTCGGCCGCTATCTGGGGTAGTCGCCGCCGGGACACTTGAGGTTAACACAGGGCGGTAAAGGGGGAACCCTCGACCACGACCTCTCCCAATCGGTGTTGTCACGTTGGGCCGATTCTCTCGACCTCTCCCAATAGGGTTGGTGGTCATGACGTCCGCGACCGGCGAGACCCGACCAAAATCGGCGGGGCGGACTCGCGGCTCTGCAACGGCCGCAGGGGCAGCGGCACCGGGTGGAGGTGTGGGGGTAACCGGAACCGGTGCGGCGGCTGTCATGAAGGCCGCCGCGAGATGTGGGGGAGGCAACGAGTTCCGGGCCGCCTCGTACTGTTCGAGGAGCTCTCCTGGATCTACTAGGTCGGCTTGGACCTCTTGGTGGCGCTGTGGTAGGGGGTCGGTCTTAACCTCTGCGGCGGCCGTCTCTGCCGCCGCGATAATAGAACCTCTAGGAGGGGCGTCCAGGGCACGGGCTACGCACGGTGCGAATAGCAAACCTTCGCACCGCAGGCAAGGGCAGATCATTGCTCGAAGCAGGCGTAGACCGGCGATATCTAGGATCAACAGAGGCCGTTCTTCTTGAAAGACGACAGGCGACAGCGTGGCGGAGGTGTCCATCTCCACGCGCGAAACCCTGAGTACTGGGGACTGGGCCACGAGGGGGTCAGCAGGGGCACCAGGCCAACGTTGTTGGAAAGCCTGTATCTGCCATCTCGTGAGGCGGATGCCTTGGCGGCGCCTTAGCAGCCGCAAGGCCCCGTGCGAAATGAGGGCAAATGGGGCCGACAACATAACCGTCGCCGGAACTTGACTGGAAAAATACGGGGCATCGCTCGTTTCGATCTTCAGCACGAAAGTGCCCATTGGTCCCTGGAAAGCGTCAACAGTTTATTAGTTTGCGGTTCGAACCGTTTCCCACGGTTCTCGCGATATTGCTTGCCGCGCAAAGGTAAAATCACGCGAAGTCACATCGGTGATGTTATGCGCGCGCAAATAGTTCGCAACGTTTTATGCGGATATTGTTCTGGAGGATGATAGTAAATGTCCATTTCCGGACCTCCAGGCTTAGGATTCTTCCTCAACACTATCTCACGTCTCCATCCTCTTCGAAAAGGATTGACGAATCTCATAGGATTGACGGGAACAGGGTTGGACAATTCCTTATCGTCTTCCTCAGGCTCAGAGGAAGAACTGGAATCGTCAGGGTGAGATAGAGGAGAGGGTAGAGGGAGAGACTTCTCCCTCGAGCTACTATTAGGAGAGGACGATGCAGAGGGTGGAGGGAGAGACTTCTCCCTCGAGCTCCTATCAGGAGAGGAAGGTGGAGAAAGGTCTGGCGGCATCCGATTCACTCGGAAGACCGCGGGAGGATCTGAGAACAAGGCGAATGCGTCTGGCTCAGATTCCTCAGGAAGATCAGAGACTTCCGGGAAGGACTCTGGAACTTCTTCCGATGGGGAATCAGAGGATCCATTAGTGGATGAAGCTGAGGTTTGATGTCTCGTCGTTTCTTCTCCAGACGACTCGGTCTGCGCTTCTTGGTCTTTCAACAGTCGTCGTCTTCGTTCTCGTCGAGTCTCACGACGTTCGTCACCAGTACTGACTCCAGCGTCCTGAAGCGTAGGTACGGACGGTGACGAGGTAGAACTTGAAGATGAACTACTTGACGTTGAGGATGACTGGCCTCCGGCCGGTTGGCAGACATCCTTGTTTGACCAATAAAGCTTGAGATGGGCGATATTCTCAATCCCTTTATTTTCTCCGGTTTCTGGGTCTTCTAATCTGTATCGCAAGCGGTCTAGCTTCTTCGCGATCTTGTAGGGACCATAACTTAGCGGCGACATCACGTGCCGCTTGAGACAAGGGATGCGTCTCCTTCCAGACAAGCGCACCAACGGGAAATTCAATTCCTTCCCGCCTTTGATCGTAGTAGCGCTTCTGGTGTGCTTGCGCTTTCTTGGCAAGCTCCTTAGACAAAGCTAGTTGCTTCGCTAAAGCTGAGAGTGAGGCGGACCTTTCAACAAAGTCCGCTACTGGCATCCCCACGTCTAAGTCCCAGGGAAATCTCGGTTCCCTACCCATGTTAAGGTAGAACGGAGTTCTTCCTGTTGTGGTGTGAGTAGTCGAGTTGATGGCGAACTGAATGAACGGTAAGTTCTCATCCCATCTTCGGTGATCTCGACCAACGAACATTGAAATGATTTCGCCCAGAACGCGGTTTGTGCGCTCCACGATGTTACTCTGAGGATGATACGGAGTGATGTATCGTGGCTTGACTTTGAACATCTTAAGAATGTCCTTCCAAAGTTGAGAAACGAATTGTGTCCCATTGTCGCTTACGATGGCTTTCGGACATCCGTAGCGAACTATCATGGAGACGAGTTTCTTCGCGCACGTTCTGGCTGTGATGTTCTTCATCGGGTAAAGTTCGACAAATTTGGTGGCATAGTCCGTGAAAACCAGAAGGTACTTATGATGGTGACGGCTTCTTGGTAGAGGTCCCATTATGTCCACTCCCAGCAAATCAAAAGGCTCAGAAATGGCCGTAGGCTGCATGAGACCTGGACGTTTTCTATTGCGGCCTTGTGCATTTGACACAAAGGACATCCGCGGACGTACTCGGTAACGTCCTGCCGGAACGATGGCCACCAGTATCTGGCTCGTACTTTGTCGAAGGTACGATCTCGACCTCGATGTCCAGATAGAGGGTGGTCATGAAATAAGCGGATGGCGTCCCGCCGGAACCGCTGTGGCAAATAGAGCTTTGCTGGTTGTCTACCATAGGCCTTTCGATACAAAACATCGTTCTTCAGTTCGTAGTACCGATGTCTTTGAGGATTATCTCCTCATAACTGGTCTATGATGTCATGTGTGGCTTGTTCATCTTGTTGGGCTTTCCGCACTTCTTCCAGCGTGAAAGAGTGGTACAACGCGTGATTGGCGGGAGGAGCTAATCCGCTACTGGTTGAGGACGAGGTCGACGTCATTGAAGAGGACTCCGCTGGACTGGAATCTTCTGACGAGGACGGCGAAGTCATGTCTTCCAACGACATGGCTAATAGCGAGACAGGCGCTCTTGATAATGCGTCCGCAACCTTGTTCTCAACTCCCTTCTTGTGTATGATCTTGAAGTCATACGTTTGCAAGTACATTGCCCAACGTACAAGTCGAGAATTTGGCTCCTTCAAGGTGAACAACCACTGGAGTGCTTTGTGATCGGTGATCACAGTGAATGGTATATTCTCTAAGTACGGCCTGAACTTTCCAACTCCCCAATAGATGGCAAGACATTCCTTTTCCGTGGTGGTACATCGTCGCTGGACGTCGGTCAGTTGCTTACTGGCATAGGCAATAGGTACCTCGACGTCATCTTGAATTTGCGACAGGAAAGCTCCAAGTCCGGCGTCGCTAGCATCCGTTGTTAGGATACACGGCAACTTAGGATTGTAAGCCGCTAAAGGAGGCGCCATACAGATCGCATCCTTGATGGCCTGGAACGCTTTCTGCTGTTCTTCTTTCCACTGGAATGGAACGTCTTTCTTCTTAAGATGATTTAACGGGGCAACGATCTTGGAATACTGCGGGATGAATCGTGAATGCCATCCCGCCATGCCCAGAAATCTTTGGATTGCTTTCACGTTCTTGGGGACGGGAAAGTCCACTATAGCCTTAGTCTTGGAGGGATCAATATGAATCCCTCGTTCATTAACAATATGCCCTAACACGGTCGCTTCGCTTTGCGCAAAGCGACATTTCTTGGTCTGAAGCGTAAGGCCTGCTTCCGACAGACGGTGAAAGACATATTCCAAGGCTTGAAGATGGTCGGCCCACGTACTGGATGGAATGACGATGTCATCCAGATAGACACAGATGGAAAAGTGATGTCCATCCCTGAAGACTTCGTCGATGAGTCGTTGAAACGACGACGGCGCATTGCATAGACCGAACGGAAGTACTTCGAATTCGTACTTTCCCGCATGCGTGATGAAAGCAGTCTTCGCTTTCGCTTGCGGATGGAGGTCTATCTGCCAATAGCCGCTCTTTAAGTCCAGTGCTGTAATGAACTTTGGGGCTCCCATTGTTCCTAACAGTTCCTCTATTCTCGGAAGGGTCCTTCACGGTTATTTTGTTTAGAGCGCGATAGTCGACGCAGAAACGTATCTTTCCGCACTTCTGGTGGACAAGTACCACCGGCGACGCGTAAGGACTAACGGATGGCTTCACGATACCGTCGCGGATCATTTCGTGAAGATGGTCTTCAATAATCCGCTTTTTCTCGTCGCTAACACGATACGCGCGTTGACTAACGGGAACATCGGTAGTAGTGTGTATCTCGTGATATACTAAGTTCGTACGTCCCGCCTTTTCCGAAAATAGTTTTGGAAATCGTAACAATAAAGTTTTTAAGTCTTCCTTTTGTTTAGGACTTAGTGTAGGCGACGCGACAGCTTGTTCAACATCCTCGATAATCTGAGGTGTTGGAGTCTTTAACCCCGGGAGATTTAACACGAATGGAAACGTTGTTCCGTCAATCTGACAAGTTTTTGTACCGAAGTCCAAAATGGCACGATGTTTATAGAGGAAGTTTTTCCCCAAAATAAAATCGTTTGGCAATGACGGAACAACGTGAAACTCTTGCGTTAGTTTCAACTGTCCTAAGCGGAAGTCTATTCGCGCGCGTCCCTTCGTGAAGGTATAACGTCCATGGAATAACACTATACATTGAGTCTCTTCTTCTTCCGGAAGCACTAAGTCTGGTTTCAAAGTTCTGACTAAATTACGCCACTGATATAAGCTGATAAAACAAGCATCAGCGCCTGAATCTAGCCTGGTCGCGAAAGTTCCATGCGAATATACGGCGTCTATAGCCACGGGAGGATCAACCTCACAGCGACGCACATCCATAGAGCCGCATTCAATAAGGGGCTTTACTTTCGTCGCGCGGCGGGAAGACAATCCCCTTTTTGCCTTCCCGCTTTCGCGTTTTCCGAAGCCTGTCTTTGCGCGACCTCTTGTTTGCTCGGACAGGCGGTAGCATAATGCCCTAAGCATCCGCACTTATAGCATTCTATGTGACTTAAGTCGTTTTGCTCTGTCTGAGCCGGTGTAGGTCTATTGGAAAGTCTTGCGTTTGGCGTCGCAACCTTTGATGTCGCACCTCCCCCCTGCGGTTTTGTTAAAAACGGGGCTGTGGGAGAATTTCTTCTCCCACTGGATTTACGCGGGGTAGACTTTGCACTGTCTCTAGGATACAATGTGCTAGAAGGGGTCGCCCGTAAAATTTCTTCTGTTACGCGGCCCTTTTCTATGAAGCTGCGCATTGTCCTTATGCTGTCGTGAAAGACATGGATGCGTATTTCGGGGAGGATATTACGCTTGCAAAAACCGACCAGTTCAGAGTCCGTATACGGAACGCGGAGGTTCTGATTCATCGCGGTGATACTCGCGATGTACGCGTCAAAAGACACACCGTTGGATTGTTTAAATTGCGCTATTTCTAGGCGGAGGGATTCCTCCGCTCTACCCGAAAAGAAATAGTCTCTAAATGCGCCTTTCACGGTACGCCACGTTAGTACTTGATTTGGCCTGTTCAAGTCCCTAAACCAAAATAATGCACGACCCCTCAATATTTGGGGTAGAAGCGCGATAATGTCATCTCCTGACATGCTGTGATAGTCCGCGAATTCCGTCAAAGTCCGAAGGAATTCCGGCGCGCTTTCACCTTCGACACCACTAAATATTAAGTGAGGGGGCGGTTTTGGTCTACTTTTGGCAGCTGGTCTAGTGCCTACATTTGCTAAAGTAGTTGCTAGGGTTTGAATTGTTTGTAGCCAAATATTTGACGCTGCACCTTGCGGTGGCAGCGGCGGAGGTGGGAGTCCTCCAGCCGCTGGTCCTTGCGAAGGACTAGTACCGAGGCTTGGAGGGGGAGTGATCCCCCTCGGGGGAGTGTGAGATCCCGGTAACTGCGCGTTAATCGCGGCGATCAAAGCATGCGGATCGGCAGGATTCATGACGCGACAGTTAGTGACTTCAAGCTATGGCACAAGTAAAGTTCACAAGTACGCGTTAAGTAAAAATGGTAAAAGGTAGTCTTAACGGGTCCTGGCAAGCTTGCCACTTTATGTAACCGTAAAGTTTTAAAAGTAGGAAAAGGGCCTAACTTCACGATTCCACAAAGAACTTACATAAAACTAACAATTTAAAGTTCCCAGGTTACCCACTTAAAGATCTTATTGATCATGACTAGGTAGTTACCAGATAATCCAGGGTGGTAGGTAGAAAGACGCAGATGTATCTTGACAATTTACTTTATTTATTATAACCAAACGCGTCTGTTCTTGTCGCGTTACAAAACTGAACTCTCTCTAGAAAGCGGCGGCGGGGCTTTTTATCCCCGCCAAAATATTTTTTTATCTTTTTACAATGAGCGAGTGGCGCTTAAGGCGCCACTTGTGAGAGAAAGGGGAACTTAAAAATAGAGGAAGCAGACGACTCCGGAGGGAGGTGGAGGTCGTCGTTACACACTTATCTTTCACCCAGCCTCCACTTTCCTGTTTAATTCTTACGATTAATTAAATTGTCATTTAAAACCATTTGAAAAGAGAGCCATTGAAAAGGAGCGATATTTAAAAGTTTTGGGGCAAAATAGTGATTGTTCCTTAGAGTCAAACAGTTTGCAGTTAGGGAGAATTTCTTGTTCAAACTCGTATAATAAACTGAAATAACACTAGTAAAAGAAGATAAGCCGTTAATTTCAACTTAAATAACCATATTTAACGTGAAATTAATCGAAAACAATAGGTTTTTTGGGTAACTATAGATAACCCTGAACTGAAATTTTAAAATAAGATCAAACTACGCGAGTTGTTCTTTCAGCCTAAATGTTTTCCTATTAAACACTAAAATTAATTACATTATCACTATAATACATTAATAGGCTCCAAATACAAAATTTTAGGGTAGGGAATGTGTCAAAATGAAACTTTTCCACTTAAATTTTAATATATCATTAACATAGTTCGCAAAATCACCAGCAACAATTTAATCTGGCAACATTCAATGTAATAATGTTGCCAATAAAACAAGGGCGTCTAGCCCATAACTAAGCCACATCGCTAGCCATCACTCGCTATCCCTAATTCAATAAATTTACTACTACTGAAATATCACCTAGCTACCATACCAGTCAAGTGGGGGGGAGCTACAGAAAATTTTAAAGCACAGTCTTGCGATTAGTCTTGGAATTTGGGCCTCAAATTACAACCTCTGTTTGGTACACATCAATGTCAACGTAAATGTGATTACCATTGTGGTGCAGGCACTCTTCATCTGCCCATGTCTTGCAATAACTTTTCAAGCAACGAACTCATGACGCAGGAAGTCCAATTAAATGCCTTCAGAGATTTTCTTATCAAGAAAAAGGGTCCGATAATTTGGTTTCCAAGATTGCCCTCCCAAAAATTCACGTTATGAAGGTTTAAGGTACCATCCCTAAATAGCCTCGTTAGAGAACAGTACCTTTCTAAAAAATAATGGATCGGCTTCAATTAGTTCACGCAAAGGTTTTGCCGTCTTAGGTAATCCTCGTAAACATCATGCTCAATTTGCCCTGGTTTGAATACACTGGCATTTTGCTAAGAGACGAGACTAACTAATTAAATTCGATCCTAACTGCTACGTAACGACGATTACTTTTCACTACGGCCTTTTTTCTCGGTTCCACAGACAACTCGGACCTTCTTCAAAGTTATTCCCAAAGAAAACTTTATGTTTTCCTTATTTTGTCCAAAGTTTAAGGTTAGGGGTGTTTAAAAATTGGCCAACCATTATTACAATGGTTATTTTTAAGTATTTTTGCCTTTTTAACAGACGTATTGTTACAATACAGACCTTGTATTTCTAATGGGACCAGCAATACCGCAACACTGATCCGTAAAACCAAGATGGTAATTGTTTGGACCTATCGGGTCAGGACATTGGAAGACCAAACATACCGTGGTGTCACGTGGCGAACGTTAAAAAGACCTTCACCACTATACACACCATGACCTGCTCAAGCTGGCAATCTTTGAAAACTCAAACTTTGAGGAACCTCCGTTCTTTTTTAGATATACAGGGTCTTTCAGTGTCGCAGCTAAGTAGTAGAATTACAGTAGTTAGTCTCGTTTCCTAGCAAAATGCCAACCTTTTCTAACCAGGACAAATTGGACAGCCCGTTTATTTTGGGTGAAGGTCGCGGTAACGTTCAACTAAAGGCAGTGCTTTATGCCGAACGGTCTCCACACCGACAACATTCGGGTGCGAGCACCTTCGTGATTTCGGTAGTGCAAGATCGTGAACGTAGAAGAGACTGTATAGTCTGTAATAAGGATAGAGACTTTAACATCGTAGATAGTTTTGAAGCCAATCTCATGCTAGTAGTAGAGCGGTGGAACATGAAGTTGCACTAAACCATTCTACTGTTCGTGCCAGTTTACAAGGGCATTACTACCGGCATAATCATATCCCCCTACATCAAGCCTTAACGGCAATACCATTAGTCTTACCATGCGTCATGAGTTTAGTGGTTGCAAATGTAATGTAAGACACGGACAATCCTCTGGAAGAGTGCCTCAACCACAATGGTAGACACTTTGAATATTTACGTTGAGTTGTTTACCAATCAGTTTAGAGGTTGCAATTTGAGACCCAGGTTCTAAGAGACTAAGACTAATCGTAGGACTGTGCTTTAATATATTTTGTTGCATTCAGGCATACCATAATAAAACATGAATTCTAAACATTTATTTACACCCTGTATAATTTAGTATGACATCTCCCGTTGGCAGTATTGGGGGTTTTACATAAAGGAAGCTGTTGGTCTGATCTCGACAACACTGTATATGTATACAGTGTACGAAACAAATATTTTTCTTCCATATTTCAAATACCGTCGTTTTCAAACTTCTTTAATAAATAAAGTACAACATTATTTGATTATCGAAATCAATGTTTTTGAATATAAGTTAAATGTAATTAACGATACTTAAGTACTTCTTTAAGCAATTAGAAATAGATCAACCCCAAATGTATGACGGTGAAGGAAAAATAAAATTATTCAAATTTTAATTACAATAAGACTGAAGTGACAGATATTATAAAAAAACGTCTTGGTTTGGACCAAGGCCGAAAAAACAAACGATATGTGTGAGGTTTATCATTTGACTGAAGTTTCAGATATTGCAATTGTTTTAGTTATTTTTATCCATTTAATCCTTAATCAATATTAAATTCAATCAAATGATTTTACTGTTAATCGATCCATTCCCTCTAAATTAATTTAAAAAATTACATATCTACGCTTTTTCAAGAACAATTACATTTTCCGAAAACATTTTATCATGAAATTAATTATTTTGAAGGGATTTCGTGTCGTTGATCACTAACTTGTAAGCACCTTGACGGACATAGTTTTAATTGTTGCTGGCTTAACAAATTTTCAAGTTTGCACCAAAAAAATTTAAATCCGTAGTAAGTTTCTGAGAAGACTGATTTTAGAGAAAATATGATAAAGAACTTTTTTCTCAAACTAATTTATAAACTAATGTCGTCTTCTTGAGACAAAGCAAAAATGTTTATCCTGTGTGGTTTCGTTTAGTAGGTGGCTCTCTGTAGCACAGGAAAAATATGATATTGGTATAAATATAACCAGCAGTAAGTAAGCATTGGTAATAGAGCCTAGCACTAGTGAACAAATTTGACGATTTTATGCCGCTTCCATCGCCAAGTGAAGAGTTTGGTTACCTCGTTACTTCTAGTCCCTTATCTTACTTCTGATATAACCAAAGGTAAGGGTAAAGATTACATAAAAAGAATTACTTCTCAGTACCAATGACTTGTTATATTCATTTCATGCGGAAATAATATGGGTATACACATTATTCATTACCAGTTATGCGAAGGTCACACTTTACTCCGACCCCCCTTCCTCTATTTTCCCAATATAAAATTTTTTAAAAGCACTAGTGGTTCAAGTGTATGGGTCATCTGAGCCGTCGCAACACACTCAGCCAATAATACCATATAGTTCGAAACCTTTTCACATTAGTGAATCTCCGGACTTGCCCGCCAACCTTAATAACCTAAAACTATAAAACATTCATTTACATGAATGATTATGGTTGTGGCTTGTTACTCGCTAGCGCCTGAAGGACCGATCACTAAGTGTAATTTGTGTACATTTGTAAGTGAGTAGACCATTTTAGAAATTACATACAGAGAAACTAAATCACAAGGGTGATGACGCCATTGGGGTTTTCATTCTCTCGCCTAGAAGCACCGCTATAGGCAGAGCGAGTTGACTAGCCTCCTGCCTCTAGTGAACTTTGGCACCGTCTGGCGGTGACCCTTGGTGCGAGGGAGAATACCCCAATGGTGGCCTCGCCCCTGTGTGTTTTCCGAAATGGTCTTTAAGCGTGCTAAAATTATTACGTGTAATACGTAACCGGTGTACAAGTAGCGCCAACAATGTAGAAAGGGGTGGTGACGTTTCAAATGAAGACTGAGTTATGACCAAGAAATTCTAAAGCACGGAGAGGGAAATTGCAGTGCAATCTTTTCTTCATAGAGGCGACAATAGAAATGTAGCATTTCGATTAAATTTTTTCATTATCCTTTCGAATTATGTCAAAGTTCGCTTGCTCTTTTTAGATAGTCAATAGAATATTTCAAATATTCTATGTTGATACCTCAACACGTTCTCCCTTCAAAATAATTAATTTCATGATAAAATATTTTCGGAAAATGTAATTGTTCTTGAAAAAGCGTAGATATGTAATTTTTTCAATTAATTTAGAGGGAATGGATCGATTAACAGTAAAATCATTTGATTGAATTTAATATTGATTAAGGATTAAATGGATAAAAATAACTAAAACAATTGCAATATCTGAAACTTCAGTCAAATGATAAACCTCACACATTTCGTTTGTTTTTTCGGCCTTGGTCCAAACCAAGACGTTTTTTTATAATATTTGAAATTGTGGCCTGATTATCATTCAATTCCTTGCTGATACTCGACATTCGTTCCGAAACTAAATGCACGAGATACTGAGTTCCCCGACTCATTCCATTCTCTTTATATATCCCTAGAACAGTCTTGCAATGTTCCAAAAGCTTAGTCGAGTGTTTATGGAAGACGACGTTGGGGAGAAGCACTTTCAATGGCTCTAAAATTAAAGTAGACACGAAATTAATGTAACATGAACTTAACCAAACACTTAATAACTAACTAACTTGTTGAATTTGGTGCAGCTTTCTTTGGAGAAGCCAAACCAACTGCAGAAGTAACGGGAAGTTCTAATAATCTTATCAGTATTTCACACCCTTTCATTTGAACTTTTAAACTAATTTTCGCCGTTTCGTCTCTTTTATCGTCGAGGGTTCTATTTAATAGTCGTAATATCACCTGAAGTAGAATGATTTGAAATTATTTAAAACTTCCATGGGGGGATATTACTTAAATTTATACAACAAATTCTTACAGAAGAAAACTTCTCGGAATGAAGTTTTTCCTCCATTCTAATGGCAAGGTGCCACATTGCTTCGAATCGAGCGACATTCGTATCGTCACTGTATCTTTTACCACTCGATAACGGTGCCATTAATAGAGTCATCCGTTTGTCAGAAACTAGGACGTCTTTATCCCGCACGAAATGGTCAATTACACCTTCCCAAGTTATATGACATGCAATCTGGATAACGAGGATATTCGATTTGAATGCTTGTTTCAAAACCATCAGAAGGGGGTTGAAAAGTTCGCAAAATAGATTACGATTTCCGGTAAGAGCCTAGATTGACCACAAACAATTTGTAATAACTTAAAATCTCTTTGGTCAAAACATGACTGCGCAAATAAATGAAATTATAGTTTATAAGCCGCCAGGATGACTTGTCACTACAATTACGATAGAATCCATCCCATAATAAGTACAGATAAAACCTTAGGAATTCCGTGTTTTATCAACTAGTAAACCAATTAAGTTCACCTAAATCATGCTTTAAATACTATTTACATGCTAAAATTACCCTATATACGATTATGAAATTTAGCAAGAACGAAAGCTTAAGCTTACCAAGCGACCGTTCGAGAGGCAAGACCGAAAGATTACGCCTACCAAGTACCAACCACTACGACCGTTCGAGAGGCAAGACCGGAAGCTTACGCCTACCAAATACCAACCACTACGACCGATCGAGAGGCAAGACCGAAAGCTTACGCCTGCCAAGTACCAACCACTACGACCGTTCGAGAGGCAAGACCGAAAGCTTACGCCTACCAAGTACCAACCACTACGACCGTTCGAGAGGCAAGACCGAAAGATTACGCCTACCAAGTACCAACCACTACGACCGTTCGAGAGGCAAGACCGAAAGATTACGCCTACCAAGTACCAACCACTACGACCGTTCGAGAGGCAAGACCGAAAGATTACGCCTACCAAGTACCAACCACTACGACCGTTCGAGAGGCAAGACCGAAATCTTACGCCTACCAAGTACCAACCACTACGACCGTTCGAGAGGCAAGACCGAAAGCTTACGCCTACCAAGTACCAACCACTACGACCGATCGAGAGGCAAGACCGAAAGCTTACGCCTACCAAGTACCAACCACTACGACCGTTCGAGAGAGACTAAAAATTTATAACGTATTTCTAAGGCGGTGCAGGAATCGCCCGCTAGGGGACAAAGTGGCCCGCAAAGAAAAAATAGGTCTAATAGCGTCAATAGGCCAAAAATTAATTTATTTCTTGAATGAGTGCTGTTCGTGAAGCCAGCAGAGTGGCTTTTTTACGAACATCGGATACATTGAGAGATAGAAATAGATTGAACAATAATTCAAACTAATGGGATAGAATTTAAAAAAGAGAGAATAAATAAAACTCTGAGGCTATGGCCACACATTGACCCTTAATCCTTTGAATAAGCCTTCTAGATTGCGGGCGTTCTAATACCCGCTGCTCACGTTTCACCATTAATGCACTGATTGGCGGGCATTGTAAGAGCGAACGCCTGATCTAAGAGGCAATGATAAACAGCCCGGTAGTCACATGGCCCTTAAATAACGAGCGAGATTACAGAACAAATTATTTCATTAGAAATCACCATTAATGCACTGATTGGCGGGCATTGTAAGAGCGAACGCCTGATCTAAGAGGCTATGATAAACAGCCCGGTAGTCACATGGCCCTTAAATAACGAGCGAGATTAAAGAACAAATTATTTCATTTGAAAATAACCTATATTCATTCTTATAAAGTATTTAATAAAGTAAAAAATATAGTTTTTAGACAAATAATATCTGAAATTTCCAAACATCGCAAAAATTTTTTGTCCTTACCGAACTACAACACCACTCACTACTTTATTAATGGCGGGAAATTTAAATATCTTGGCATAGTAGGCCAACACTTAGTAGGCTTCGACACAAACCAAAAAAAGGGAAAGCGATAAGGGTGTAATGATAAAGAACGCTGGGTGGTTACATGATAGTTGGTAGTTCATTTTTATTTTGCTGTCACTTCTTGCGCAGCCGCGGTTGGTAGATGTCTGCCCTCTCACTCTTTAGTCACCGTAACTAGTCATGTTATTCAGTTTTAATTATTATGTTTTTATTTAACCTTCATGTTAATAAATTGAGTTACTTACCAAACACGCGTATTATAATTCGTCCGCCATAAAGTGATTGGGCATGGATAAAAATTAAGCGTGATGGGCAACTCACTATCTCGAACGACAGCTTATTCTGTATATACTCTGTTAAAACCTCGGTTGTCAGCACAATAAATCGTGGACAAATTGGCAAAATTCAACTTAGTTTATTTTTAAGATGAAATGTTTTAAAATAACAAAAGAGAAATTAACGCATTAAAGAATAAATTTAAAATAGTAAAATATTGTGGTAAAAGGCAAAAATATTTAAATTAAAAAATAAAATTAAAATCTTAATTTAGTGTAAAAGACCAAAAATATTGAACTTATCATAAAATAAAACCTATTACTACTATTTATATCGTTTAATGCCTGCTGCGAGGGGCAACTGTCACCCGATATATCCATGGTATTCGGAAAAGTCTTGTCGTTTTCACTGTCTAAGCCTATCACAATGGGTTCGGGTTTATTTCCTGGTTCAACACTATAGCGCGGAGGGATCTTATTCCGTAGGATGCGATATCAAATTCAAAAGTTTACTAGAACTGGCAAGTTTAACCGTATCATCTTCCATTTCTTTTTCTTCGGGAATTGGTGGACACGAGATGGGTTTCAAACTAGCAGTCAAGTGGTTGCTAAGTTTTTGCACCGTTGCCTTTCATTTCTCAAAAGCTAATACAGCTGGATTTTTCGTTTCTTTCGTAAACGAGGACCCGGAACTACTAGTTGTAGGGGTTTCGCGCGCCTTATTCATATCAGAGGAAGTTTTTTTCTTACCAGTTAAGGCTCGCAAGAATAAATTTCAAATAGTAAAATACTGCGGTAAAATGCAAACATAATTAAATTAAAGAATAAAATTAAAATAGTAAAATACTGTGGTAAAAATGAGATTGAAACGAAAAGGAAAAGGGGCAGATCTACAAAGAGGGCCGGATTCTCAAAAAAGGGGGCCGAAAAATACGAAACATTATAGCAATTATTTCAAGGCCACCACCTTGTACGTGTCAAATTTGTTTTATATTTTATTGTTTACCTGTTAATTATACAAGTTTCATAATTTAATGCAGCTCCGTCCAGAGGAAAAAAATCTTTCGGGGAAATTCCGCGACCTCGTACGTGCCAAATTTGTTTTTATTTTATTCTTTACGTGTTAATTATACAAGTTTCATAATTTAATGCAGCTTCTTCCAGAGAGGAAAATAACATGGATTTAAAGGAAATTTCGCTACCTCGTACGTGTCAAATTTGTTTTAATTTTATTGTTTACGTGTGAATACAGATAATTTCATTTTCCTTTTCACTCTTCCTTTAACAATTTCTGCGTGAACAAAAATTAACTTTCGCACGATCTTAAAAACATGATTTTTTTAACTGAACTAATAATTTCACATTACAGCAAAATTAAAACCTGGAGTACAAAACATGGGTAATGGAGCCATCGTGGAATACGAAACGAACTTAGTGTCAACCATAAATATTTATGATTTGGAAACGGAGCTAGAAACATTTTACGACAACGTGAAATTACCAAGAAAAGTGTTTTACGTATGTTCAAATTCAGAATATTCTCAATATTCTTATGGCAGGGTCAGCCTTTAAGTATTGGTCCAAGACTGTTTTAGTTTTGAAGAAATTAGTGGAAAAACAGGATTACAATTTAATGCCGCAGTAGTAAATCTCTACAGAAATGGCAGGGATTTGTTTGGATGGCACGCGGATGATGAGGAAGGAATTCATTCTGCTATTGCCACTTTATCTTTTGGAGGAACGAGAGAGTTCCAGATGAAGCCAAATTTATCGAAATACCCAACAAAGTCAGTTGATTTAACTCATGGTTTCTTTCTTTTGATGAGAGGGTCCTGTCAGCAAACTTGGCAACACTGTGTACCAAGAGTGGCAGGTCCAGATCATTCAAAAGAAAGGATCAACGTTACTTTCCGTTACATGTGGAATATAAAATAATTTCAATCGTGAGAAATCCTCCATGTAACCCAAAGTGATGGCAAATCAACTGACTTTGGTATTTCGATCAATTTGGTCCAGTCTGAAAAGTTCTCTTCCCTCTTTAAAAATAGGGAGCAATAACGGAATGAACACTTTCATGCCATCCAAACAATGTAATCACTGTCATTACTGAAGAGATTTACTACTATTAATAACATATTAATTAAATACAAAAAATAAAATTAAAAATTAAAATAATTATTAACATCTTAATTAAAGGCAATTAAAAAACAATAGTGTTTTTCGCCTAAATTGTGTAGTTGTGATTTTTTTAAAAATAGTTTTAGATACAGGGATCCACGTAATTTTAGAAGCAGGAATAGAGAACCGATACTTTAAATTATCTTATTGGCTCACTTAAACTATGCTGACGGGGACGGTGAAAAATAAAGTAATTCCTTTTTGCTTTTAGCGCTATAACCCGCCTTTTCTTTCATGACCCCCGTCCCGGGGAAGGGGCTCGTGGACTTTTAACGCCCGCCCAAATTACCCTGTTCTTTAATCGTGCTTCTAAAATACTTGGATCCATGATACTTTCAAGTGCCGAACATCCAGGGGTAAAATAATAATTTATTTCCTAAGGACCCCTGTAAAACTCCTACCCGAAAAACACCAAAGCCCAATAATCTATGAAAAGTTATTTTTTGTTTCAGACTTGGCGAAATTCTTAGAGACAATGACGTTTGTTGATTGACTTTGGTTTGGCGAATAGTGGACCATATTTATTACGTAGCCGGGCGGATTCATGTTATAAACGAGTAGGCAAAACTTATCTCTTGCTTCCGGTATCTTCCCCCATCAATGGAAAACAGCGAAAGTTATACCTATTCATTAATCAGGAAGCTCCCTGAAGCCAGAAAATTATCGGCCTATTTCGATCCTGCCCACCATTTCCAGTCTGTGCGAAAAAATTGTGTACAAATTTTCCTACTCATTCTTCAATGAGAACTAGATCCTCTATGAGCTTCAATCGGGCTTCCGTAACGGGTATTCCACTACAACCTGCATGTTTAATCTTTACGAGTCCATTTTGGATGGCCTTAACGAAGGATCTTATGTCATAGTCGTCTTCATCGATTTATCAAAAGCGTTTGACACTGTCCAGCACAACACACTAATTAGAGCCCTTAATAATGCAGGAGTTGCAGATAAAGCCCTTGACTGCTTCAAATCTTACCTATCACATCGTAACCAACTCGTTACCTGCAAGGCAGTAACTTCAGCAATAAAGGAGATAAAAAGCGGTGTTCCGCAAGGAAGCGTCCTAGGACCGCTACTATTCAACGTCTACACCTCAGACCTACATAAATCCCTGAAGTTTTCAACTGCAAATGAGTATGCCGATGATACGGCTCTCATATATACACACCAAGACTTATCTACATTAATCAAAAATATGGAACTAGACATTGTTAGCCTCAAAACCAAAATGTTGAGCATGGGGCTTATTCTAAATGAATAAAAAACTAAATTCATGTTATTTAACCGCAACTACGCTAAGCAAAAGGCTTCGGCAAACATAGGGTCACTATGCTCAGGCTCAATATTGCGTGTAACCACTTTTAAATATCTTGGCATCTGGATTGATGAAACCTTGTCATGGAAAAACCAGATTGATTACGTGAGAAGGAAAGTTGACTCACGCTTGTGGCTTCTAAGGCCTCTGCAACCTCATCTTACATATAAAACCCTCAAGCTGCTATATAACTCACTGGTTAAACCAATCTTCGAATACGGAAATATTTTCTACCACAATGTGTCCCCTACAGCGTTAACTAAGCTCTATATAGCCCAAAATAGCTGTGCGAAATTAATTATGAAAATGTCAAAACACTCGTCCGCCTCTGAAGCTAGAAAAGGTGCCGAGTTAATGGACCTAAATAAATTATACGTAATGAACCTCCTAATATTCATGTTCGAGACTAAAAACAAAACTGCCCCCAAGTACGTCAATGACTGGTTCCCCGCCACAAATCAACCCCATAACACCCGTGGTAAATCGACGAATTTTGCGGTGGAACCTCTTTCGTCCCGTTACAGAACTAA
This sequence comes from Phalangium opilio, assembly GCA_019434445.1. Classification (NCBI taxonomy): domain Eukaryota; kingdom Metazoa; phylum Arthropoda; class Arachnida; order Opiliones; family Phalangiidae; genus Phalangium; species Phalangium opilio. The sequence continues at coordinate 81,654 of JAEQBA010002108.1, forward strand.
AAGTACCAAACATCAGGGGGTCCATATGTGGAACAAACTACCGCCAACAGTTAAAAATATAACAAAATATAAATATTTTTAAACAACGCGACTACTCGAATCATTTTAAACGGATCTTAAGTTTTAATTACTTTATAATATCTGAAATTAATTTAATCGGACCCTTTTGTAAATAAGAGTTTTTTCTCTTAAAAGGATATCCAAATAAAGCAAGCATTTATTTTTATTTTATTTATAAATCTGTGACCAAATGGGGATTGGTCAGTTTAAGGGTTAAAAAAATGTTATAGAAGTTTCTCGGGCCAGGTACCAGGATAGTGACTCAAGGTCTTGTTGCTTGGGGTCTAAATAAGCTAGACATTTCTCTGGGTTCTTGGAAAGTACTTTAGTTGCTAGGTATTTCATTTTACACTATGTATATAGGGGTATAGGATAGTTCTAGAAAGTTTTATGTCAACATTGAAGGGCTGCTTCCTCATCTATTGTACGAAAGAATTTCTTTTCGGTTTATTGTAAAGGGATAAGTTTAAGTTTAAAGGGCTAGTATTATCTTTATAGTGTTTATTTAAGGTATTTCGTTATTAATTTAAAGATTAATTGAAAATTTAATTTGATTTTCGAAACAAGATGGTTATAGTAGCTAGATTGAAAGCCTCTGTAATGTTTTCTATTTCTTTGGAATGTTTCCCCCATTAATTACCCGAAACTGTTTTTTAAGAGTTTTTGGAGCTGGATTGAAATCCCCTAAACGATCATAAACACTAAGTTCAATGGTTAGATAATCAGTTTCTAAGACTTTAAAACCTGTCATAAAGAAGTGAGCGCTTTCTTGAATTAGTTATAAATAGAGCTTCTTGCACTGCAACTTTTCAGAAGCCCTCTCTGGCCAGAGCGTGCTCCGTGCGGGACTTACTAATAGCACTCGTTTTATGTGGCTGTAGAAATCATGTGATTCAAATTCTAATGTTAAGAAGATCTAGATAACCTATTAGCATACTGTCAAAGAAAAAGATGTCCCTCGCAAAATTTCCAACTCCCTTTTTCATAGCTATAGAGAGCAGTCTTTTTAAATATATTTTGTTTTGGTTCAGAGCTCACTAATAGAAATTCCCTACTATTAGTTGTGGTGTTTGATTTGGCACGTTTCAAATTGGGCTTTATACGTGGAGGCTGTTGGTATACCCCTTTGGACCTATCGCGTGCTTCTTCCCTAACCTTTTCAGGAGTTTTATCCCACTTTTCTCTAACTGCTCTAAACCTATGGTTTCTATTAGGAATCAATTCGTGTGCCATAACTAAAACTCGACTAAAGATTTTTTTAATTAAACTGTTATAGTTTTCTAATAGCTATGTCTAAACGGGGCTTTTCACCATGAAGTGCTTGTTCTTTAAGCGCTCGATTGAAACCTTCTACGTGACCCTGAGTTGGTGCCTCGTTATCACAAAAATTCACTAAACCCTCTTTAAAAAAATCCCTTGGTCTATAACTATTCGGTATTTGATTATTATTTGCTGTATAGTGCCTACCTGAATCACCCGTTAACAGACGAGTCCATAGCGGTAAAGTTGGAAAATAGTTTTTCGCGACAAAATTTAACAGATCCGGACCAAAGTATTCATTGGGGAATGCATTTGATGTTTGTACAGAAAGTTTCTCGCGTTTAGCTTGTTTAATGCTTAAAGTAATGGTTATTATCCACATCGAATAAAGTTTCTTCTACTACTAAACCCATTTTCCTGGTATTAACTGAATCATTCCCAGAAACAAAACTATCTACTTCTTCGAATGAAGTTTTACTTTTTGATCTGCCCAGGACCGAATCCTAGGTACGTGAATTTGAACTAATTCTGTCTCGAACTTAGATAGGAGAACAATTGCCATAGAGTAAACCCTACATCGAATATCTTCTAAGAGAAAGCTATTTAATAAACACTAAACATGTACATGGCGAATCTTTGTTTGCTAGACTTAGGTTTACTATAACAGTTTTTAACTAGCGCGCTTACATCTTTCATCATTTGACACTTTTCACATTGAATTATAGCAATGTTTAACTCTTCCCCAGTAGCAAAACCACTTAATATTTTCCAAGAAATTGCCAAATATTCACCTAATCACATGTTATTACACACGCTTAGAGCGGAAATGACCAAAACTAAACTTCGTCGCTAGAGAAAACGGCCGGATAAACTATGTTTGCTCTATGTAACAAAGTTTTCTGAGCATCAAAAAATTGATTAAGAAACGTGGTCAATGTTAATGAGCTTTGACTATTAGTTATTAATTCTGCCACTGGAAAGGGAAGACTACTTGAATTTGGATTTGGATTTATCATTACTATTACGTAGTACATAAACTTGGAATCCTTATTTTCCACTTTCACCGCTATTGAACCCGTCCCATCCCAAAATAAATAATCCCGCCTAGCATTCTCTCTAGTGTAACTAACTGATTGTCTGGTATACATGGCGACACTAGTAGGTTTGCTAGAATTTACGTTCTGCACGTACTCGCCATATACAGAGTCCTTAGATAACGCGTACGACCCTTGTAGATTTTTCTCCATTTTATACCCCTATGTGGTTTCGTATCTTATTTGGCGCATAGTACCCGGTCTAAGTATACCTCCCCTTAAGTTCCCTTTTGATACATATATGGGTGGAATTTCCCTCTCAAGATCCCATATAACCTCCATGGAAATCAGTCTAGGGTTATGTCTAAACCTCTGCCGTATGGCTTCACGTTGTTCACCCCGAATCTGGGTACTTGCCATTGTATCAGGTTTGTGGTCTGGGCCAACCTCATTTTAAATCACGCAATCAAAATCTTTGTAGATTATAATGCTACACTTTGCTGATCAAGGCTTTTCAATAAAATTACTGCGAGAACAATAAAAAGAGCAAGAAAATAGCAAATCACTTGAAATGTTCTGGTTTGGGGCGTAATGATTTGTAATATTCCACATACAATGACCGTTTTTATTGTAACTTTATATTTTTTCGGATTGAGGGTTTTTCTTGAAAGGCGGTCTTGACTCATTTCTTTCCAGATGGCTTCGGGGAATTTAAATTTAATTCTAGGAGACAATGTCTTGCTGAACGAATTATTTGGTGATATTTTCCTACTAATATTAATATTTTCTGAATTGCTACTAAAGGGATCATTAATTCTGCTAGCTTGTGGTTCGTTATTGGAATTTGACATAAAGTTTGGGTCTATTACTGATCCAAAATTAAGTCAGGTCGAAGATTCTGAATCGCTACAAAATGGATCATATACTGTGCTAGCTTGTGGTTCCCTGACTGAACCTGGCATTACGTTTTTGTCTGATACTGATAGATAACTAGGTGGGGTTGATTCAGAATCGCTACTTAAGGGATCATTAATTGTGCTAGCTTGTGGTTCGTTATTGGAATTTGACTTAAAGTTTTAGCCTAAAACTGATCTAAAATTAAGTGAGGTCAAGGATTCTATATCACTAGCTTGTGGTTCCCTGACTGAGTTTTTCTCTGAAACTGGTGGATAGCTAGGTGGGGTGGATTTTGAACCACAGGTGTGACTACTAACGTTTAAAAAATCGCTTCTTTTTTAGGGTTTTTTCGAGCGCTGTTCAAAGACTTTAAGGGTGTATCATGATCATTGTTAGTAACATTTCCGTCGAATTCATCTGGATCAGAATTAATTGAGTCCGTAGTTAACAAAAGGCTATCACTATTGCTATTTTCTTGTAATTCCTATACTGACAAAACCCAATCTTTGTGAATAATCGGGTATTCAACTAAGCTAACTTTACTGTCATTGTAACGCACCCAACAGTTTGAAATAAGCCTAGCAAATCCTACATAATGACTACTCGCAGTGTTTATAGCGTCAGTGTGTACTACACAACTTTTCAAAAAGTACTTGTATCCCAGGTATTCTATTTTATTATCAAGCCTACAATATTGCCTATTTTTAGTCTGTTTGGTTTCTGTAGAGGCTCCGAGGGTTCGTGGGCAACAAAAAATTATGACTTTCAATGGGTTAGGTTTTGAATCAATTAATTTAAGTGTTTTACTTTCTCCAATACATCTTGAGAAGTTATTTTTAAGACCACCCACACCAGTGCAATCATATTTTTGTTGTAACAGTTCGGATAGGTATTTTGCTTTTTCTAACATAAAATAATTCACTATCGGAAGGTCACGGTGACGCGTGTTACCACATTCTGAACAAAAATATTCTCGTTTAATACGAGTGTTAAAATCTTCGCCAATATATGGAAGTATTACATCTAAAAATTCTAAAGGATTCTGCATTCTACTAAATTCTAGCTTTGATAATTATGAAACCTCAAGGTGTTTTAAAATTGGCGTAACTTTCAAGGCTTTAATGGGCATAAGGGGATTCCCTTTCAATTTTGAAATAAAATCAGCAATTAATGGGTCTGAAATGTTATTTTCATTAAATATTTGCGTTTCCGAAAGAGCTTGAAACTGTGATGATAGCCAACAATTTTCACTGCAATTTTGTATGCCTCTCCCCCAAACTGGTATTAGACAATTGGGACATTTTATGGTGCTGTCTTTCCTAATCATTTCTTCTGTATTAGGGCTATCGCTTAACCCAACAAATTTGAAATGGAACCACTGATCACATTTAGTGCACTGATAATAATGAGTTCTGTCATCTGGCTTTTTACATAAACAAAATACCTCCCGACGTTTTTTCCCTTGATAAATCGATAAATCATATCTCCTTCTACTCTCGGCTTTAGTGGTCGTTTTGACCTTCTCACCGGACACTGCTCTACTTCTAAAGCATTCCTACTTATGTCAGGAAGCGTAATTAAAGAAATAGTATGAGAATATTTGGCTTCTTGAATGGATCGTGGCTCAACTTTTTTTAGGATAGGTTCAACAACCTGATTAATTTCAGGTTCAAAAACCTGAATATGCTTAGATTCGAAAAACTGAATAGGTTTTGTTTCAATAACCCGAGTAGGCTCTGGTTCAACAGTCTGAATAGGTTTAGGATCATCAGGTTTATTATGCTATAAGGTTAATCAGGTTTATTATGCTAAGGTTAATCAGGTTTAATAGGGTTACGTGCATCAGGTTGAATAGGCTTAGGTTCACCAGGTTGAATAGGCTTAGGTTCACCAGGTTGAATAGGATTAGGTTCACCAGGTTGAATAGGCTTGGGTGCATCAGGTTGAATAAGCTTAGGTTCATCAGGTTGAATAAGCTTGGGTGCATCAGGTTGAATATGCTTGGGTGCATCACGTTGAATATGCTTGGGTGCATCAGGTTGAATAGGCTTGGGTGCATCAGGTTGAATAGGCTTGGGTGCATCAGGTTAAATAGGCTTGGGTGCATCAGGTTGAATAGGCTTGGGTGCGTCAGGTTGAATAGGCTTGGGTGCGTCAGGTTGAATATGCTTAGGTGCATCAGTTTGAATATGCTTAGGTTCATAAGGTTGAATAGGCTCAGGTTCATCAGGTTGAATAGGCCTAGGATTTGTCAGTTCTTTAATCTTGGTTTCCACATAATTGCGCAAGCCGTTAACGTTTAATTCGTACCTTTTTAAAAGAGAATACTGGCGTGCTGCGGCGGGATTTAGATTTCGTATTTCTACTATTTACACAACCCAAAACTAGGTGTGATTGCGGTATCACGTTCTGTACCCTTATCATAATTGCAGCCATGCGTAGCGTCCAGGCCGTGACCAGACCATTCGAGCGAAAGGAATCGGATTCCTGTTTGGCCAGGTGGGTACGGGGGAGGAACTTCAGACGACGGAGGTATTTTAGTTTGGATTAAGCTTCGCGAGATTCCATGGCGCTCCATTCCATTTCCCCTTGAGTAGCGGCATAAGCGGCCATGGGGCCTGCATTTAACACATTGCGACCTACTAAGGACTGAGTGCGTTCAAGCGTTGATAGTAGAGGGGTGTGGCAGCAGAGGACTTCGTTACGGTGGGTGAGTGCAGGCACAGCCACAGCCTTCCAAAGCGTGCGACCTACCGAGCTCTTGTTGTAGGAACCGTTGGCAAGGTTGCAAACGGCCCACCGAAGCCGATTGCATTTCGCGGCTAGCGAGGTGGTGGCACTGGAGAGGTAGTGGTTGACATTGACCAGAGGGATACCCAAATAGGGGTAGCGGCTAACCTCACAGACCGAGAAGCCCTGGAGGTGATAGCCTGCTGGGGCGTCTTCTCAATGAAACGCCAGCGAGTTTGATTTTTCTTTGTTGAATCGGAGACCCATATCGGTAGCGAAGGCCATGCATATGTCGCGGAGCCACTGCATATTAACCGTGGAGTTGGCGAATAGAACAATATCGTCCGCATATAGAATGGCTGGGATGACAACTGCCTCGCCGTTTTCACCAGCTGGGAGGTTGGCTCCACAGTCTGTCACACTAAGTTTTAGAGCCAGCTTGTCAATATAAACCTGGAACAGTTCCCTAACGACCCCTGTAAAACTCCTACCCCCAAAACACCAAAGCACGATAATCTTTGAAAAGTTGTTTTTTGTTTGAGGCTTGGCGATATAGTACTGTAGGTTTAATCTTAATTCTTTTTTTAAAAATTTATCAACGTTTCATCGAAGCAAATATGTTTTGGATGAATATCACATTAATTATGCTAAAATAAAAATAAATGATGGAGTATAGTTCCTGAATGCTGAATTAGTATACGAAATGATATTGATATTTTTGATTCCACGTTAGTGGTAGTTTTTAATCCTTGGCGAACATTCAGTATTTCACCTCATACTTCAAGACGAGCTTTAGATTTTGCGCCTATTCAATGCTTTCGCTTTCATTAATAACAAATATTCACTACGAAAAGTTTCACTTGTACCACCAGGCGGTGAGAAATTGAACTTCCATGTTAGGGAAACACGCTTGGGCCGCTTGGCACAGTCAGTCTGTGCATAGTTGATTATTGTTGAGTTTTGCCATTCATTTCCGTGGATTATGGATGATCGAGAATTAGAAACAAATAATAATGGTAAGTCTGAAATATTTTCTCACTTTTTCATACCAGAGAAACTAACAAATAAATTTATTGGGCTCTCTAAAACCCAGATGTAATTTTGACCTAAGCCTTGCCCATTATAAAAACAAAGTAAGGCTAGCTAGTAATAAAATTTTCTCCCTTTAGTGCCTGTTGCTTTGTCTCTAGTGAAAATTATGGAATACATAGGAACACGTAAAAACTGTTTACTTCAAGGAGGACAAAAATTTAAGAAAAACCACATAGTTAGGTGTGGGGTGACCGGTAGTTCTAAAGAGTATGTTTCTGGAAGCTACATTGAAGCTCTGGTTTTGCAAAACTCAGGTTTAGCGGATGAACCAGACAAGGTTAAATTAGATCTTGGTAACGCTGAGCAATTTAAAGTAATTTGTTCTTGCCTTGCGGGAGGAGGAGGCTATTGTAAACATTGTATCGCGGTATTACTTCTAGTCAATAGAGAAGATAATTTACCAAAGATTATACAAACTTGTACCGATGTCAATCAAGTTTGGGGAAAGTTAAAGAAGTCGGTTGTAGAGATGCACAAGGGAGTAGCAATCGAAAAGCTATGCTGTATTGCAACACCTAAATTTGAAGTAGCTCATTTTCCTGCCGCAAAACAGATGACCATATTAGAATCTCTCTTAGCAAGCACTAGTCATGATACGGCTCTTCAAAAACACCTTCAGCCTAGTGAAAATTTTTTAAGTCAAGTAAAAAAGAGGCAACGAGACGAAAGGAAGGAAGAAAGAACATTAATTGAAAGCCAGATCAAAAATAAAACCTCCAATGTGATAAAAAGTCAAAGATGACACAATTTTTCAGCATTATGATTGACCGGGTGGACTTTTGTCACCTGAGGCTAGAAGAGAAGATAACGTCTCATCTAGCTTTGTGTACTGAAGAAGAGAAATTATTCTACGAGAATGAAGTTTCTGTATCTTTAGAAAAAGCCGTTGCCATTGCCATTAAAACAGAAAGCCAGAGTGATCCTTTTTGGAGAAGTGAAAGGAAAAAAAGATTTAGAGCAAGCACGTGCTACGAATATTATACCTACTTCCCAAAAGATCCAACTGAAAAGATTCGTAGGGCTCTGGAATCAAAATTCAATGGGAATGCCAACAAGCAGTACGGTATATGCCCTCCTAGCTTTTGAGAGAAAGCTTAATGTCAAAATTTCTACAATTGGATTTGTGATCAACCAGTTGTATCCTTTCTTGGGGTGTTGAAATGACGGCCTAGTAACTGATAATTTAGTTGAAATAAATGCCCTGTTGTTGGAGAAAAGGAGAAACTTGACGCTGTGATTAAGAAAACTCCATACATCATACAGAAAAACGACAAGTTAACGCTCAAACCGAAACATAAATATTATGGTCAAATTCAACTTAATCTAGCTTTGTTAGGTCTTCAAAATTGCTATTTAGTAATTTATTCAAAATTGGAAGATGACTGTTGCGTGATTGAAGTTCCTAGAGATTAAAAATTTATGGACACGCTTCTAACTAAGCTCCAGTTAGTTTATTTTAAATATTATATTCCATCGTTTTTGAAATGGAAGAAGAAATTGTGATAATTTAAAGGTTAATTGTGATATTTAAAAGTACATTTTTATTTTGAAGTGATTTGTAAGAAATTTTAGAGTACAAAATACATTTGAAGTACAAAATAAAATTGGTTTTGGTAAAATCTCTTGTTTAATAATACTTAATAAAATCAAAATTTGTTATCAGCCAAAATTGGGGTTGACAAATTAATAATCGCTGATATTTCTGTGATCACAGAACTAGCGTAAGGCAATAAGTCAAATGGTAACTTGCTATTTAAGCAATTATAGGCCCTCATTCTACCAATAGTTCTCTCTACATGAACCCTAGCAGCGGCAATTTTAGAATTCCTCAAAGCTTCTTCCCTTGAAAATTGTTTTTTCCTTTTTTATAAAGGGTGGTCTTATTAATTCCAAATTTCGTTCATTGCATAGATTTTCTATGGAAAAACCTTTGTCCACCATTATTCCATCAATAAAGCCTTCGCATTTGTCTAATATTTTACTTTCTTCAGCTACTTGTTGATCGGAACATCTTCCGCAATACGCATTGCTTACGTATGTAATAACCCCAGATGGTGCGATGACTACTAAAATCTTAGTTGTGTTTCTCCCCTTGTAGTGGGAGTATGTTTTAATTTTGCACTGGAGGGAAGCAGGTTTCTCTACTTCAACTTCCGTGCAATCTAACACTACTCTTGTGTTTTTAAACTCCGAGAAACACTGAGGCATGCATTGCATAGTTTCTTCTTTTGAAAGTCATTTAATAGCACATTCCAAAATGGTAACCAACTGAGTAATAGTAAGCTTAAAATGGTTTGATGCTTGAACTCTACTTATTCCAAAAAGAGCCGCTAAAGCCGAAAATGTTATACCAAGTTTTAACTTCATTAGTGTCAAAAACACCCTATCTCGAACGTTCATTACAATACGGCTAGGGAAATCTATTTCCACGTGTTCCACTATCTTATTAAATAAGCCCATGCATTGTAAACCAGTTAGGGGTATTATGGTGAAAGGGTTCAACATTCCATTAAAAGCATTAAAATAACAGGTATGATGGTTCAAAGTATTAACCATTATGCATTTATCGTTTAATTTAGAAGTCCCTTGTTTGTTCGGAAAAGATTCAACGGTATTCTCTTAACTTGTAGTTGGGTTTTCAGTAGATTCAAAGATGTTGTTAATTAGACTCGGTGCCTCTGATGCTTGGTTTAATTCTAAAATTATAGTTGTACTATTAATTTTAGCAAAAATAGTTCTGTAAATGTAACTTACCAATAGTTTCTGTCAAACCTGCATGCAATGTTGATTTTAATGTTTCTCTTTTCTTTTTCAATGCCTCTCTTCTCTTTTTCAATCTTTCTAGTCTAGAATTATCGACTTTTTTCCGTTCAAACTTCCTAACTGGTAAATTAACTAAAGGGACTGCCAATGGTCGAAGAATAGGTGGATACGTTAACAGATCTATAAACATTGAATGAATATATAAAATTAATAATATCCTTAAATAATCAGAACTAGTTAAAAAAAATTCTTACTTGAATATTCAAACTGTGGTTGAGGGAGGTAATACTTTTCATCAAAATGATACGAACATACTACCATACTTTTGGTATGAGGTTTACCCATTTTTAGAGCAACTTCCCACGGTTTTGCTAACTTCACATCCCGCGGAAATCTATGAAACCGTACATTCTCCATAGTTGCATTATTTTTACACCCAAAAACAGAGCAGTAATTAACCATCTTTATGCTTTCCCGCTTAATACTCTCATAAAATCACGAGCTTGTTTCCCTAAGCCGGCGCCATCTTAGATTTCTCAGTAGCGCCCCCTATAGTAACTTTTCCCTACGAATAGGGTTTAATCAGTTTAACTTCGGACACTTTTTAAAAATAGTCTTCACAAGTTGCTTCTCGGTTATTGGAAATAAAATAATATTTTACTGTAAACCCCATGTTTTAAGGGTTTTTTTAGAGACTTTTTGTCTAACCAACACCCGTAAACTATTGTTTTACATTTGACACATGGTCCGTCTAACTTTGGACACAATTATAAGTTACTATAACCTTAGACGCCCACATTCATAAGGCATAAAAACTGGTTTTATTAGATCGACAGAAAAATTATTAGTGAGGATAATCACTGTAGTCTTCTTTCTAATTTGCAAATCACCATTCGATTCCTTGTCTAAAACTACGCCAAAATAAATGTAGGTTTAATTAACTTAAACTAGGCCCCTCCCCGAAAAAAAAAAGATAACTCTGACTTTATGGAAGCGGATTAGACTGACTCGAACGTACTCTCTTTACTTAAATGAAATTTTGGTTGCAACCATTGCAACATTGAATTAACATAGCAACAGAAATAAAAGTAAATTTTTTAAAAATTTATCTTTGTATAACTTAACAAACTATAAAATTTCGCAAATTTTCCGAAACTCAGCAAATATAAAACAATTTTGCTCGTCAAAAGCAAACAAAATTCAACTTTGAAATTTAAGTTCAGATCAAATTACTAAGTAAACAACAACTTACAATAACATAAGAGTAAATGAAATGTTCGATATGTCTCAAAAACACTGATAAGCATATAAAGTTTAAAATTTCAATTAAAGGCAAGAAGAGAAGATCGGTTGAATTCAAAGGCAAATAGCACTTTCAGCTCAAATCGATAAGAAATGCTCTATAAATATTGACCACTAATAACCCTTATAGAGGCGAAATAGTTTCAATCTGGAAAACTGGACCTTTATACCTATACCTACCAGTTCAAAAGTTATCAATGACTCACTACACGGTCTAAGTAATTTATTTATTTAAGTAAACATATTTGCTAAGCCTTTTATGTGTAGGCTTCTATGCAAATAGAAAAAAGAAATAATGAATTAAAAAACATGTATTTAAGCATGTGAAGAACTCTCCCGCGAGGAGTTAAACGGTATCCTTACGATGTTCCAGCAAGAAAAAAAGACTCAAGTCCTTCAACGCCCTAACGGTTTCTATCAGGAATATCCACGAGCAAATGGCACTGAACAACAAGTTAACATTTCGGAGTACCAACCGCGTTTATTTCGAGAACCCACAAACATGGCGTCAAGTAAAAGACAACTTTCCGTCCAAAAAAAGCAAGAGAAGTTTTATTTTATAACGTTGGAAAACGTTCTGTACGTCATGGAGGAGACAACGACTTCATACAACGTGGAAATGTGTCAGATTGTAACGCCGTCTAATTTCATGTGTTCAAAATTGGTATGCTTTATCTTCATGGTAAGAATACGGCGACGAAAGCGGTCGTTATTATGATGTGTGACAAAGAATGCAACGAACCCACTATCCATAACCTCACCGTGAAATTTTACGATAAGTGAATGCCAACTTTGATTATGGAAGACCATAAAGTTATTTTCAAAAACGGTCGAAATATTTTTGAATGCAATCTTGAAGAAAAATCGGTGACTGTGTTATTTGCCATCAACAAACCATGCCTGAACTTACATGAAAACACGCACTTGGCTAAAGTTGGCGAGGACATCTTGGTGTTCAATGACAAAGGAAAATATCTCATCTACCCGGGATTCGAGACGCGTTCCATAAACAGTGTCAATTTTAAGCACGAGAAAACCTTCATTTGTTCTACTGATCAACGCCTAATCGTTGGTCTACAACAGGAAAAGGGGCCAAGCGATATAACGGTAATGCGACGAGTCGATGGACATTTTGAATTTTTGGAAGACTGCCTGGACCTGATTTTGGAGAAACGTGCGAGTTTTTCATACGGTATGTGAAAAGCAGTTTCGCGACTTTTGAAAACTAAAAACTTTATCGAAAATGTGCTGGTGAAATCAGTAAGAAAACATTTAGGAACCATTACTAAAAAACTGTGCGAGTTATTTTTGCCCCGTGTATTTCTTAGTAAATTATTTATTGAACTAAGTACTAAATAATTAACTTATTTGCTAGCAATTTAACTTTTTGACAATTGTATATATTGCATGCATATATTTACTTCTTTTTAAACTAAAAATATTTGGCAACTAAAATGGAAAATAAAATTTCAACTTTTATAATTTTCTATCAAAAATGTGTTCTTGTTTAATTTTGCTAGCAAATAAAAACCATTAAGTATTTTTCTGAAATTAGTCATTATTATTTCTTCTTATTAATAATCAGGCCAAAATTTAACTGCAGTGCGATTAAAACCAATTTTACATTCGTAATTAAAAATATTTAATTATAATGAACAACTAATTTAATTAAGTATTTCATCATAATAAATTAGGCCTAAATGAAAGTGAGGGCAATTTAACATAAAATAAGCCTTATATAATCTACTAGAATAACCATAGGCTATTTAGTATTTAAGTATTTACCAACACAGACTCTAATAGATTATTAGTCCCTTAGCTAAAAACGTACTACCCCAATGGGATGATTTTTGATAAAAGGACTTTTCACCCTTGGGGGCAATAAAATTTCCGTCCCCCTCCACGAAAGGCTTCTGGCGCCTTCTAGCGGCGTCATTTTCGGCCCATAGACGCTAATGTTAAAAAACGCCATTTGAAAATGTACTCTCAATCATCAAAATGTACTTTTCGCACTGAAGACATTAAAATGTACTGAAAAAGTACAATTGTACTACTCAGTACATGATCACCACGAACTAACTCCTCTTTGACGCGTTTTACATCAGCTGCTGACGTCAATGATTGCGAGGAGGGTGCCTTTTTCTTTAATAAAAAGTCCGCCATTCTTTACAGTCCCTTTAATTTAGGATATCGGCTGTTTCTGAATTTGGAACTAAATAATGTCAATAAAATGATTTAAATCCTTTGGATTAATTTTGAAATTAATTAAATTCTAATATTAATTGTATGTGTGTGTAATTAATTTATCGTAGAAAAGCGTGTATGTTTCGGCCTTGCAAAAGCAAGTTTTCAACACTTGCCACGGGAAAGGCAGCATACTCTGCACATGCTGACGATGTTAGTCTGTTTATAAGATAACACGGAACTTCAAGTGTCACTAGACAGTAAATACCTCCAAAATGAAGAGTTTGCATTTTTAAAATAATCTCCTCGTCACAGGGTATCCGACGTTTTAAGTCATCATGCGTGATGATTCAATTCTTAAAAAAACGAATCTCTTTATTTTGGCGGTATGTTACTGTCTAATGGCCCTGAAAAGGGCCGTTTTTCTCCTCAACGGAAGTAGTATAGAGCCGCACTTCCTACCTCCGTAGGTGTAGAATGTAGGTGTAGAGTGTAGGTGTAGAATTTCAAGGTCACCCTCTGCCACGCCCACCTGGGAAACTCGCGCGCGCCCCCTGGAAAACTCGCGCGCGCCCCCTGGCGCGCCCCCTGGCGGCTGCGCCCCCTCGCGGGAAAACTCGCGCGCCCCCTCGCGGGAAAACATTGCGCGGGAATCTGGCAGTCCTGTCTACAACTGTCTCTGTGACGTCATTGGCGGAAAAATCTACAACTGTATTTGTGACGTCATTGATAAGAGACGAGAATTTATTAAACGTACATGGCCAAGGGTTAATGATAGGCTGAAAGTTGCGCAATCCATTGTAATATTTAGTTTGACTCAAAATTTTAACCTTTTTTCAAGGAGTTTATTTTGATTATGGTATTGTTTTAATGGTAATTAAAAGGTCCACGTAAAAGCGTAATTAATATATAAGAAATTCATCTTAGACGTAATAGTAGAAAGCAACTGTATCTGTAACGTCATTGGCGGGAAAATCTACAACTGTATCTGTGACGTCATTGATATAAGAGATGAGGATGAATGGATAAAGGTTGAACTTATAGCTTTAAGCGTACATTGACAAGGGTTAAATAGAAAATCTTTCATTGAGAAAGTGTAATTATGGAAAATAAGTTAAGCCGAGTGTATTATAACAGTGAAAGTCCTCTCAGTTACGGTAGCGTAAAGAAATTGAAACAAGGAGTGAAAAATGTTTCGAAGAAAAAAATTAAGACATGGCTTCAGTCTCAACCAACATATACCATTCACAAAGCAAGGAGGATATACTTTCCAAGAAATCGTACTTACGTTACAACAGCCAATGAAGTATTTCAGTGCGACTTGATCGATCTACGAAATCTTAAGAAATATAATAAAGGGTTTCAATATATTCTAACTATTATTGATATCCTCTCAAAATATGCTTGGAGTCTTCCTTTGAAAAATAAAACTAGTAAAGAGGTTTTGAAAGCTATGCGGAGAGTTATTAAAGAAAGAAAGCCGTTACGAATTAATGTTGATCAAGGTAGCGAATTTTTATCAAAATTGTTTAAAGATTATTTAAGAAAAGAGGGGATAAGTCTTTATACTAGTGTAGGTGCGATTAAATGCGGAGTAATTGAAAGGTTTAATAGAACTTTAAAGGATAAAATCTTCAAGTTATTAACTAGAACGAAGAAACTAAATTACATTGATGCCTTACCCAAAATAATGAAAGCCTACAATTCAACTGTACATTCAAGTACTGGTTTCGCTCCTGTTGATGTCAATATGCAAAATGAGCATTTAGTGTGGAAACGTCTGTATGGTAAACAATCTAGGGCAAAACCACCAATGTTAAAGGTCGGTGATCTTGTTAGGCTATCAAAAAGCAAACCTTTGTTCGAAAAGGGTTACAAAGGGTACTGGACCAAGGAAATATTTATCATTTCAAAAATTCTGTACAGAAACCCCGTTTGTTATATTGTAAAGGACTTTGATGATGAAGAAATAAGGGGAGCCTTTTACGAATGTGAACTTCAAAAAGTCATCTTGTAAAATATAAAGAATAGTAATTGAAAAATAAAAAACATTTAAAGTTAACGAGTCATGTCGAACGATTCATTTTACGTAACTCTCGTGAGTACGGCTTCTATGAACGTGTTTCCGGGAAACACGCAATCTCATTTTAAAGTTCAATTACCAGCTCCATTGCATTTGAATGGAAACTGGCATGTGGGCTTAGCCGAAGCATTTTTACCTAAAGCTTGGGATAATGTGTCTTCAGACTATCTTTATTTTAGGGCCGGAGTCTACGATTATACGGATAATATTTGGGATCAATCAAAGGTGCAATTTACCGGCGGAACTTTACGCGGAGATGGTTACGACGCGTACAAAAATTTATTAAAAACTATGAACAATGCCATACCACCGGAAATACGATCTTCGGTATACATGTTTGTAGCATATAGTGACGATAATGAAAAAGCTTTTTGCGCCCTTAGGGCTAAAAATGGGTATGAAGTTCAAATACCTGAGGAGATGGGTAAAATCCTAGGATTGAGTTCCATGGAATGGATAAAAGAAAGATTTACGTTTCCCGAAGAACTCGTTAAAAGAAAGAAAGAGGACCCTCTCGTCCTAGATAGTTCCAATAATTTTTTCTATATCAGGAAGAGAAAAGGTCATAAAAATGCTCGAGAGTTGATATTACAAATACAAGCATTGAAAACGTCATCGAAGCTATGACCAATGAAATTCCTACGGAACATAGATCTATGATTAAAATAAACCTGAATCCCGACGGAAAAGTAAATATCAAATGTGTAAATGATTATTATCTACTGTTCACGAAAGAAAAGTCGGGTCTTGGAAGATTGTTAGGGTTTCACGAGGATCAAATGGACTATCCTCTTAGAAATTCAACTAGCAAGAGTATAGCGGATATTGACAAGGGCACTGCAAGTTTATATATTTATACAAATTTAATACTACCTCAAGTAGTTGGTGATGTCTATGCTCCGTTACTAAGGGTTGTGCCTATAGTCAATGATAAATCAACAACGTTAGCCGTCCATCGGTTTCAAAACATTGACTATTACCCATTAAGATGTCCGTCATTTGAAATGATAGAAATAGACATGAGAACTGATTATGGAGAGAATATTATGTTTAAGTTAAACAAATCAGTGATAAAACTTCATTTCATACTCAAACATGACACGAAGTAACATATACCTAAATTACTACTTGAACCAAACCGGAAGTGGTCTTACCGGAAGTGGTCTTAGTCACTTCCGGGGACCAGTATTTCAGAGAGGAAATGGTCTTGGGAGCATTTTTAAAAGCTTAATAAGATTTATAACACCAGTTTTTAAGCCCGTTGGGAAAGCACTAGGAAGAGAAGCCCTAAGAACTGGGTCCAAAATAGCTGGTGATTACATTGCGGGTAGAAACCTAAAAGAGTCTCTGAAATCTAATTTGAGCGAAGCTGGAGCAAATTTATTACAAAAAGCGAGTCAACACTTGTCACAACCGCAAACTGGTTCGGGTCGCCGTAGAAAGCTGAAGACTAGAAATCGAATCATAAAGAAAAAACGAACCAAGACTGACTTTTTGGACTAAAAAACAATAAACATGGTTGAGGGTATGATGTCAGAACTGGATTTATTCGCGGTGCCACCGGCGAATTACAATGTTGAAAATAGTGACTACGTAATTTACAAGCCTTTGGCATCAATTTCGGATCAAGGCCCTATTGAGTTCTTTGTTTCAGGATCTAATGATCTCTATACGGACTTGGCTAAAACATTGTTACAAGTTAGAGTAAAATTACTCAAAGATGATGGTTCTGCATTAACTGCTCTAGAAACGGATGTGGGTCCTGTGAATTTGTTACACGCTGCTCTGTTTAATCAAGTAGATGTGTTTTTCGGAGATACTCAAGTTAATACTTCGACAAACGCTTATCCGTATTTGGCATTCTTTGAAACGCATCTAAATTACGGTGACAGTGCAAAAAATTCCTATCTATCTGCAAAAATGTACTACAAAGATAATCCAGTAGACGCCGCAAAAATGTTTTTAGCTGCGAATAAAAATGATAACAATGGTATGTTGAAAAGGAAAAATCGCGTAGCCCTCTCAAACCCCGTTGATATGATCGGTGATTTACATCTTGATGTGTGTCGAATGGACAAGTTTCTTTTAAATAACGTAGATGTTAGGTTTCGATTCATAAAGTCAGTAAACGAATTTGCTATTATCTCAACAATAGCAAATCAAAAATTTAAATTTAAAATATTAGACGTAACTTTACTAATTAAAAAGGTTAAGGTCAATGCGGAATAATGTTAGCTCACGCTATGGTTCATGAAAAGCATAACGTTATTTACCCTATTAACCGGACCGTGTTAAATACTTTTCTATTAGTAGTGGTTTAACGGATATTACACGCGAAAATGTATTTATGAACAAAATGCCAGCCCGGGTAATTATTGGTTTAGTTAGAACGGCAGCCTTTAACGGCGATCTGAGTTTAAATGGTTTCGAATTTGCTCATTTCAATTTAAACTACTTGGCCTTAACAATAGGGAACCAAACATTTCCCAACCCTCCGTTACGCCAAACTATAACGTTAACGAGTATTCCCGAGAGTATCTTTCAAATTATACGGCTTTGGACTTGTTCAAAAGAAATAAAGGAAATTGTGTTTCTTACGAAGAATATAAAGAAGGTAACGTTCTCTACGGATTTGATTTAACCCCGGAAGAGCAAGCTAGTGCTGACCATCTATCACGGAATAAACAAGGAAACTTGAGAATATCAATGAAATTTAAGTCTCCGTTGGTTCATAATGTAACGGCTATTGTTTACGCGGAATTTGAATCGGAAATAATAATTTCAAAAGATCGCACCGTGATTTACAATCCCTCAGGAGAATGAACACCGTAGAAATAAACGAATTTTTAACGTGTGAATCCGTAACAAAACCATTTTTTCTCGGTGTTTTTGCCTTTGATCAAAAACCATTACCACCCAGACAGAAAAAATATTGTTTTGTTTGAATACGGAACCAAAATCAAGCCGAGGCATTCACTGGTTAGCAATCTACGTAGATAATGGAATAGGTACCTTTTTGATTCTTACGGAAATGATCCTTTTTACTACAATCTTGTAGACCTTAACCTTTACGCTAGTAAATGGTATTTTAACAACGTACCTATACAATATCCTTTGTCAGAAACGTGTGGACTACATTGTATTTTCTATTTATTTAACATGTGTAACGGCTATACCCTAGATATGATTATTCAAGACTTATATAATCCTCATGATTTAATGTATAACGAAGCAATGGTACTTTTGTTTATGTGCAATCATTTATTAAATCATAAAGACATGTATTGTAATCAATAAACTTTATTCGTATAAATCGATCCATTTATTTTCCGTCTTTCGTCTTTTGTTTTGTCGTCTTACAGTTATGTTTGATTCTTCTTCTTTGGTTTGGAATTTTTTTTAGGTTTCCTTCTTAGTTCAAGCGGAGAGTACAATTTTTTCAGTTCTTGATATTCGTGAATTACTTGGGCCATACTGTTTTTCCTATTCTTTTTAAGCCTTTCAGGATTTGGTAATACAGTAGATACTGGAGCAGTAAATGTAAATGGCGGAGCTGGTGCTGTTGCTGCTGGTGACTGCGTTGACATCACATTTGCAGGTGTTGATGGCATTATATTTGGAGGCAGTGTAGGTATTAGATTAGGTGTCGATGTCGGAACCATTGGAACTGGCAATGGTTGTACAATAGGGGGTTGACTTAATTTTACGGTCGGTGGTTCAACAAATTTCTTAACGTTTAGAAACTTTTGTAGCGTTGTCAAATATTCTCTCAATTTTGTTTCGGATGTTCCTGGTTTTTCAAGAATTTCACTCATTT
Source organism: Phalangium opilio (assembly GCA_019434445.1). Classification (NCBI taxonomy): domain Eukaryota; kingdom Metazoa; phylum Arthropoda; class Arachnida; order Opiliones; family Phalangiidae; genus Phalangium; species Phalangium opilio. The sequence goes on from JAEQBA010002108.1 coordinate 100,876, forward strand.
CTTTGTCTAAATCGGATAATTCTCTGTCTACGGCCGACAAAACTGTAGAAGCCGGAACTAGTATCATTTTTTTCATCGTACAGCGTTAATCGCCGAAATTACACTAGGGACCAATGTTCCTAGTAGTAAAGGCCAGAATCCTCCTGTTTGATTCGTCATCAAACGACGTTTCTTTTTTAATGACAAAGATTTCAGAGCTAATCTTCTTATAACCCTTTATGACTCCTAAGTTTTGCCTTTTGAGCCTTGGTGATTGGCAAGCCTCCAGTTGTAATATTATGACAAATATTGCAAATAGCTTTTATCTGAGCATTGCTACTATTTTTAAGAATTTTTTTCTTTGTTTACTATGTTTTAAAACGTGTAAGAAGGGATAGTGTGGACGAAGTGATCGGGGTACCATCGTTATGGTAAATAATTTATTTTGGAGAGTTCGCGTTAATTTAATCCTCGACAAAAACTATCATAGGACCATCAGAAGGAAGGACATTGCTCCTTAAACGTAGTTTATCATCTTGGTCCTGTTTACAATCAATTAATATATAACTATGAGGTTTCTCCGTAGCCATTTCATAGGCTTTAGCTAAAAAATGTTTCTTTTTGGGAAACGTTTGCCGTCCTAGGTATTCAACAGCGGACGAATCTCTCGGAGACTTATAGATAATTATATAGAACAATTAAGACTTATTGTCCTGGCCTCTTTCCCCTTAGCGAAGAGGTTCTGCGTAATTTAAAAAACGAGGTATTGAGATGATGAGACCCCTTGACAAACCAATCAGAAATTTGACTGCTACTATTACACTCGGATGATAAGTCGTCGAAAATCAACAGATTATTTTTAGTCCTATCGAAGAAATCTTCGTCATTAGGCGGTAAACCTTTTATAAAATCGATATTTCCAATTTTTCTTTTTAATTCGTCAAATTTTGGTTGATACATAGAATAACAATAAACTATACGATCTGGAGGTGGCTCAATCATTAATCGACTATTTTCCAACAATTTAAATACAAATGTCGATTTTCCCGACATAGTTGGTCCGGAGCAAACCATTTGATAAGGATGAATAAATTTTAATCTGCATGCCATAATTTATAATAAGTGAATAAAACCTTTTTTAGAAAAACGTAATATATACGTACGAGCAAGGTGATGCAAAAGTCGTCAAGACGACATCGTGGATAATATCCCGCGAATTACGTTGAAGAAGTTAAGAAGTATTGTCAAAAATTGCGATTAATTGAAAAACAGCAGCGCGTGTGTGCATCTAGGGACTAGAGTACGTTACTTGAAATAAACCTCAGAAACAGATGAAATCGTTTCTTCAGTCCCTGCCCTTCATTTTATTAAAAATAAAGGAACGAAAAACGAAATATCAAAGACAAAAATAACCAACAACAATGCTCTTCATTTAAAAACAAACTCTTAATGAAACATCTCTTAGA
>JAEQBA010002108.1:116721-131037 GCA_019434445.1 Phalangium opilio
TCATCATATCCAAGATATAAGAAGCCACCAACGGCAGGTGATCAAATTCCAGATATTAGAAGCCACCAACTGCAGGAGATGAGATCCCAGATATTAGAAGCCCCCAACAACGGGTCATCATATCCAAGATGTAAGAAGCCAACCAACGGCTGGTGATCAAATCCCAGATATTAGAAGCCCCCAACAACGGGTCATCATATCCAAGATATAAGAAGCCACTAACGGCAGGTGATCAATTCCCAGATATTAGTAGCCACCAACTGCAGGAGATTAGACCCCAGATATTAGAAGCCCCCAACAACGGGTCATCATATCCAAGATATAAGAAGCCACCAACTGCAGGAGATGAGACACTAGATATTAGAAGCCCCCAACAATGGGTCATCATATCCAAGATATAAGAAGCCCCCAACAACGGGTCATCATATCCAAGATATAAGAAGCCACCAACGGCAGGTGATCAAATTCCAGATATTAGAAGCCACCAACTGCAGGAGATGAGATCCCAGATATTAGAAGCCCCCAACAACGGGTCATCATATCCAAGATATAAGAAGCCAACCAACGGCTGGTGATCAAATCCCAGATAATAGAATCCACCAACTGCAGGAGATCAGATCCCAGATATTAGAAACCCCCAACAACGGGTCATCATATCCAAGATATAAGAAGCCACCAACTGCAGGAGATCAGATCCCAGATATTAGAAGCCACCAACGGCAGGTGTTCAAATCCCAGATATTAAAAGCCCCCAACAACGGGTCATCATATCCAAGATATAAGAAGCCACCAACGGCAGGTGATCAATTCCCAGATATTAGTAGCCACCAACTGCAGGAGATCAGATCCCAGATATTAGAAGCTCCCAACAACGGGTCATCATATCCAAGATATAAGAAGCCACCAACTGCAGGAGATGAGACCCCAGATATTAGAAGCCCCCAACAACGGGTCATCATATCCAAGGTATAAGAAGCCCCCAATGGCAGGTGATCAAATCCGAGATATTAGAATCCACCAACTGCAGGAGATCAGATCCCAGAAATTAGAAGCCCCCATCAACGGGTCATCATATCCAAGATGTAAGAAGCCACCAACGGCAGGTGATCAAATCCCAGATATTAGAAGCCACCAACTGCAGGAGATGAGATCCCAGATATTAGAAGCCCCCAACAACGGGTCATCATATCAAAGATATAAGAAGCCACCAACTGCAGGAGATCAGATCCCAGATATTAGAAGCCACCAACGGCAGGTGTTCAAATCCCAGATATTAAAAGGCCCCAACGGCAAGTTATCAACTCCCAGATATTAGAAACCACCAACTGCAGGAGATCAGATCCCAGATATTAGAAGCCCCCAACAACGGGTCATCATATCCAAGATATAAGAAGCCACCAACGGCAGGTGATCAAATTCCAGATATTAGTAGCCACCAACTGCAGGAGATGAGATCCCAGATATTAGAAGCCCCCAACAACGGGTCATCATATCCAAGATATAAGAAGCCACCAACTGCAGGAGATGAGACCCCGGATATTAGAAGCCCCCAACAACGGGTCATCATATCCAAGATATAAGAAGCCACCAACTGCAGGAGATCAGATCCCAGATATTAGAAGCCCCCAACAACGTGTCATCATATCCAAGATATAAGAAGCTCCCAACAACGGATCATCATATCCAAGATATAAGAAGCCACCAACGGCAGGTGATCAAATTCCAGATATTAGAAGCCACCAACTGCAGGAGATGAGATCCCAGATATTAGAAGCCCCCAACAACGGGTCATCATATCCAAGATGTAAGAAGCCAACCAACGGCTGGTGATCAAATCCCAGATAATAGAAACCACCAACTGCAGGAGATCAGATCCCAGATAATAGAAGCCCCCAACAACGTGTCATCATATCCAAGATATAAAAAGCCACCAACTGCAGGAGATTAGACCCCAGATATTAGAAGCCCCAAACAACGGGTCATCATATCCAAGATATAAGAAGCCAACCAACGGCTGGTGATCAAATCCCAGATAATAGAATCCACCAACTGCAGGAGATCAGATCCCAGATATTAGAAACCCCCAACAACGGGTCATCATATCCAAGATATAAGAAGCCACCAACCGCAGGAGATCAGATCCCAGATATTAGAAGCCACCAACGGCAGGTGTTCAAATCCCAGATATTAAAAGCCCCCAACAACGGGTCATCATATCCAAGATATAAGAAGCCACCAACGGCAGGTGATCAATTCCCAGATATTAGTAGCCACCAACTGCAGGAGATCAGATCCCAGATATTAGAAGCTCCCAACAACGGGTCATCATATCCAAGATATAAGAAGCCACCAACTGCAGGAGATGAGACCCCAGATATTAGAAGCCCCCAACAACGGGTCATCATATCCAAGATATAAGAAGCCCCCAACAACGGGTCATCATATCCAAGATATAAGAAGCCACCAACGGCAGGTGATCAAATTCCAGATATTAGAAGCCACCAACTGCAGGAGATGAGATCCCAGATATTAGAAGCCCCCAACAACGGGTCATCATATCCAAGATGTAAGAAGCCAACCAACGGCTGGTGATCAAATCCCAGATAATAGAATCCACCAACTGCAGGAGATCAGATCCCAGATATTAGAAACCCCCAACAACGGGTCATCATATCCAAGATATAAGAAGCCACCAACTGCAGGAGATCAGATCCCAGATATTAGAAGCCACCAACGGCAGGTGTTCAAATCCCAGATATTAAAAGCCCCCAACAACGGGTCATCATATCCAAGATATAAGAAGCCACCAACGGCAGGTGATCAATTCCCAGATATTAGTAGCCACCAACTGCAGGAGATCAGATCCCAGATATTAGAAGCTCCCAACAACGGGTCATCATATCCAAGATATAAGAAGCCACCAACTGCAGGAGATGAGACCCCAGATATTAGAAGCCCCCAACAACGGGTCATCATATCCAAGATATAAGAAGCCCCCAACAACGGGTCATCATATCCAAGATATAAGAAGCCACCAACGGCAGGTGATCAAATTCCAGATATTAGAAGCCACCAACTGCAGGAGATCAGATCCCAGATATTAGAAGCCACCAACTGCAGGAGATCAGATCCCAGATATTAGAAGCCCCCAACAACGGGTCATTATATCCAAGATATAAGAAGCCACCAGCTGCAGGAGATCAGATCCCAGATATTAGAAGCCCCCAACAACGGGTCATCATATCCAAGATATAAGAAGCCACCAACGGCAGGAGATCAGAACCCAGATATTAGAAGCCCCCAACAACGTGTCATCATATCCAAGATATAAGAAGCTCCCAACAACGGGTCATCATATCCAAGATATAAGAAGCCACCAACGGCAGGTGATCAAATTCCAGATATTAGAAGCCACCAACTGCAGGATATCAGATCCCAGATATTAGAAGCCCCCAACAACGGGTCATTATATCCAAGATATAAGAAGCCACCAACTGCAGGAGATCAGATCCCAGATATTAAAAGGCCCCAACGGCAAGTGATCAAATCCCAGATATTAGAAACCACCAACTGCAGGATATCAGATCCCAGATATTAGAAGCCCCCAACAACGGGTCATTATATCCAAGATATAAGAAGCCACCAGCTGCAGGAGATCAAATCCCAGACATTAGAAGCCCCCAACAACGTGTCATCATATCCAAGATATAAGAAGCTCCCAACAACGGGTCATCATATCCAAGATATAAGAAGCCACCAACGGCAGGTGATCAAATTCCAGATATTAGAAGCCACCAACTGCAGGAGATGAGATCCCAGATATTAGAAGCCCCCAACAACAGGTCATCATATCCAAGATATAAGAAGCCACCAACTGCAGGAGATTAGACCCCAGATATTAGAAGCCCCCAACAACGGGTCATCATATCCAAGATATAAGAAGCCACCAACTGCAGGAGATGAGACCCCAGATATTAGAAGCCCCCAACAACGGGTCATCATATCCAAGATATAAGAAGCCCCCAACAACGGGTCATCATATCCAAGATATAAGAAGCCACCAACTGCAGGAGATCAGATCCCAGATATTAGAAGCCACCAACTGCAGGAGATGAGATACCAGATATTAGAAGCCCCCAACAACGGGTCATCATATCCAAGATATAAGAAGCCACCAACGGCAGGTGATCAAATCCCAGATATTAGAAGCCACCAACTGCAGGAGATGAGATACCAGATATTAGAAGCCCCCAACAACGGGTCATCATATCCAAGATATAAGAAGCCACCAACTGCAGGAGATCAGATCCTAGATATTAGAAGCCCCCAACAACGGGTCATCATATCCAAGATATAAGAAGCCACCAATGGCAGGTGATCAAATCCCAGATATTAGAATCCACCAACTTCAGGAGATCAGATCCCAGAAATTAGAAGCCCCCAACAACGGGTCATCATATCCAAGATATAAGAAGCCACCAACGGCAGGTGATCAAATCCCAGATATTAGAAGCCACCAACTGCAGGAGATCAGATCCCAGATATTAGAAGCCCCCAACAACGGGTCATCATATCCAAGATATAAGAAGCCACCAAATGCAGGAGATGAGACCCCAGATATTAGAAGCCCCCAACAACGGGTCATCATATCCAAGATATAAGAAGCCACCAACTGCAGGAGATCAGATCCCAGATATTAGAAGCCCCCAACAACGGGTCATCATATCCAAGATATAAGAAGCTCCCAACAACGGATCATCATACCAAGATATAAGAAGCCCCCAACAACGGGTCATCATATCCAAGAAATTAAGAAGCCACCAACGGCAGGTGATCAAATTCCAGATATTAGTAGCCACCAGCTGCAGGAGTTCAGATCCCAGATATTAGAAGCCCCCAACAACGGGTCATTATATCCAAGACATAAGAAGCCAATAATTGCAGGAGATCAGATCCCAGATATTAGAAGCCCCCAACAACGGGTCATCATATCGAAGATATAAGAAGCCACCAACGGCAGGTGATCAAATCCCAGATATTAGAAGCCACCAACTGCAGGAGATCAGATCCCAGATATTAGAAGCTCCCAACAACGGGTCATCATATCCAAGATATAAGAAGCCACCAACTGCAGGAGATGAGACCCCAGATATTAGAAGCCACCAACTGCAGGAGATGAGACCCCAGATATTAGAAGCCCCCAACAACGGGTCATCATATCCAAGATATAAGAAGCCACCAACGGCAGGTGATCAAATTCCAGATATTAGAAGCCACCAACTGCAGGAGATCAGATCCCAGATATTAGAAGCCCCCAACAACGGGTCATTATATCCAAGATATAAGAAGCCACCAGCTGCAGGAGATCAGATCACAGATATTAGAAACCCCCAACAACGGGTCATCATATCGAAGATATAAGAAGCCACCAACGGCAGGTGATCAAATCCCAGATATTAGAATCCACCAACTGCAGGAGATCAGATCCCAGAAATTAGAAGCCCCCAACAACGGGTCATCAAATCCAAGATATAAGAAGCCACCAACGGCAGGTGATCAAATAACAGATATTAGAAGCCACCAAATGCAGGAGATGAGATCCTAGATATTAGAAGCCCCCAACAACGGGTCATCATATCCAAGATATAAGAAGCCACCAACTGCAGGAGATCAGATCCCAGATATTAGAAGCCACCAACGGCAGGTGTTCAAATCCCAGATATTAAAAGGCCCCAACGGCAAGTGATCAAATCCCAGATATTAGAAACCACCAACTGCAGGAGATCAGATCCCAGATATTAGAAGCCCCCAACAACGGGTCCTCATATTCAAGATATAAGAAGCCACCAACTGCAGGAGATGAGACCCCAGATATTAGAAGCCCCCAACAACGGGTCATCATATCCTAGATATAAGAAGCCACCAACTGCAGGAGATCAGATCCCAGATATTAGAAGCCCCCAACAACGGGTCATCATATCCAAGATATAAAAAGCTCCCAACAACGGGTCATCATATCCAAGATATAAGAAGCCCCCAACAACCATTGTAAAGCATTATGATCAGTGATCACTGTGAAGTTTTTGCCATCGAGGAAATGTTTATCTGTTAATAGCCCAGAATATAGCTAAACATTCCTTTTCGTACGTAGAATAATTCTATTGTGCTGCGTTAAGCAGAGTAGAAGCGTAAGCTATAGGAAATTCTATGTTACCATCTTTCTGACTTAGCATAGCACCTAAACCAACGTTGCTAGCGTCCGTGGTTAAGTAAGAAGGCTTACTAGGATCATAATGATGCACTGGATGCTCATTAGCATGCACTATAGCGGCTTTTAATTTAGAAAAGGCTTCTTCACATTGCTCACTCCAGACCCATTGGACATTCTTACGCTTAAGACGGTATAATGAGGTATAAACTTGCTATGCCATCCCGCCAAACCTAAGAATCGCGATAAAGACTTAAGATCTGTGGGCCTAGGAAATTGTTTAATTGCTATGGTTTTCGCAGGATTTACATGAATACCTTTCCTATCTATTACATGTCCTAATATTAAGGTGGAAGGTTTTAGCGAAGTGACATTTCGTTAGATTCAGGGTGAGACCAGCTTTCGTTAGTTGCCTAAATACATATTCCAAAGCTTTAAGGTGCTCTGTCCATGTTCTAGACGTAATGATTAAATCATCCAAGTAAACAAAAATGGTAAACTTGGACTTATCTCGAAACACCTCATCCATTAACTTTTGAAAAGTGGTTGGTGCATTGCACAACCCAAAAGGCATTACTACAAATTCATATTTACCAAAAGGGGACGAAAATGCTGTCTTTGAAATACTATCAGGATCCATAAGGACCTGAAAGTATCCACTCATTAAATCTAATGACGTAATGTACTTCGGTTTATTTAATCCTAATAAAATATCTTCAACCTTAGGAAGAGGATAGGGATCGGGTTTAGTAACTTTATTTAAAGCTCTATAATCCACACAAAATCTCCAACCTCCTTCCTTTTTCGGTACTAAGCAAATTCCTGAGGACCAGGGGCTTCTGGAAGGACGTATTTGTCCAGCCTGTAACATTTTGTCAATGTGTTCCTTAGTAATTGCTCTTTTTGCATCGGTACAACGGTAAGCAAAGGTTCTAATAGGTTTAGTGTCTCCTGTATCTATCTTATGTGTAGTCATATGCGTGCGACCTGGCTTAGCTGCTGTGACTGCAGGAAATCTAGACAATAATTGTTTAAGTTCCTGAACTTGTAATGGTGTCATTGTCTTTTCCTCTAAAGCACGACTTATGTCTTGCTGGTCACCTACCGAATCACTGGTACCTATTGATATCGGTGGTGCTGGTAACAGTGTGTATGCTTTAGAATCTAAAGTAACTGTTAATGTAGGAAAATCTATATTAGCTAAGTGTGCCATATAGAAATCTGCACCTAAGATAATGTCACAAAATAAATCAAGGACAATATGAAAGTAGTGTAAGAATGAAGTCCCACATATGGTAAACTCTAACTCTACACTACCTCTTGTAAAGAAATATTGACCGTTGGGTAAAAAGATGCAATCTTTTGTATTTTGTGTAAATGTTTCAGGGTCAGTGTGGTGAAGGTCCATAAATACTTGCAGGTATGCCTTAGTTGATATAAAACTAACTTCAGCACCTTGATCTATTCTCGCTAATATAGTTCTACCAACGGGAAATTTTAAAGCTAAAGCAAATGATAACTTTGAATTAGGGGTATTACTAGAAGATGATGCTAAAATAAGGGAATTATGAGGGTATTTGTATCGGCAAGAAGGACGCCCTCTGCGTGCATTCCTGCCTGTTAGTTTCCCTTCTTACTTCTAGGCTTCCCTTGAGTAGTAGGCTTATTTTGCTTTAATTTGGGACAATTTGGTCTTATATGCCCTTGTTCCCCACACTCATGGCATGTTAAAGAAAAACTACGAGAAGGTTCGGTAGATCTACGAGTATTAAAGGTATTTTTGGAACTCTGACTAGGAGTATCACTTGTAGTGACACGTGACCCCTTAAGATTCTTAACCCTAGCTTCTATTATTTCTGCTTGTACTAACAAGTCCGAAATAGTAGAATTTTGGTGACGTAAATAAACATTTATGTCTGGAAGTAAGTTTTCTTCCAAGAGTGGGATTAGTTCCATGTCCGGAAGGAGATATCTTAAAGCTAGATTCAAATCTTGCCTCCTTTCGAAAAAGTGAACTACGCTCTCATCACGTCTTTGTTTGGTAGAAATTAATGCGGTCTTCATAAACCTTTGTTTAACAGCAGACATAAAATAGTCTCTAAATCGTGATTTAAAAGTATTTAAACATGGCACTAAATCTATTCGTTCCTGACGATACCAAAATCGCGCACCCTCAATTAAGAAAGTGCGCATTAAACCTAACACTTCTGCGTCGCTTAACCTATGTGCTCGTTGTAACCCATCCAATTGAAATAAGAAATCAGCAGCATCAGCGCTATTCCCATTAAACTTCAGATTAGGTCCAACCGCGCTAGAACTAGGTAATACAACAGGATTAACCGTTATGTTTTGAGCAGTTGCGTTCTTTTTCGCAACGTTATCTACTATGTTAGTTACTATGTTAGTTAACACTTGAAGCTGAGAGTTTAATGCTTGATAGGATTGCATAGGTTCGAAATTGGTAACCATACTTTGAGTAGGAGTAAAAGGTCCATAGGCAGTTACATTTCCCATTCCCTGTACTGGTGTAGTTCCTTGAAGAGGAACAGATAGTGAAGGACCAGAAAATGAAAAAGGATTTTGTAAGCCTATTGCCGATGGAATATGTCCAAAGGTTTGTGGAGTAATATTTATTGAGGACGAAACCATAGGCGGTTGTCCATGAGGAAAAGTACTACCCAATCCCGTTACTGGAGTTGAAATAGGTGGCAAAGGTCCAGAAACTGAGAAAGAATTCTGTACTCCCCTTACCAATGGAATATTTGCAGTTTGCGAAATATTTCCAAAGGATGGTGGTGGTATATTAAATATACTGGAGGAAACCCTAGGTTGTCCACCAAAGACTGTAGTAGTAGTAGTTTTAAGCCTAGCACCCATAAAAACCGAAGACGTAGTTACAACACTAACAGGGACATGTATATTAGTGGTAAGCCTTGGTGTAGACGCAATTACATTTGTAAACGGAGTAAAACCGATTGCATTGTAATACCGCTAACATTAGAAATGCTAGTACTAAAATTAGGTAATTGAAATCCAGTTGCACTTACAGTGACTGGGTTAGAAACCATTGGTACACTTGAAACAGTACAAATTCCGGCAGAGACAACGGGAGGATTAGTTAAAGTTAACTGGCTTAACTGAGCCGTTACGGCAGAAACCGAACGTCTAGCCTGCATGTGTCCCGAGGTTTTCACGCGACAAAGAAGACTGTTCTCTTCTATCTCTCCGCGTAGGATAAGACGGAACATGTTTAGGCCTAACCGCCCTACTAGCGGTAGCATCAACCGTGTCCGAATCAGAATCTGACGTATGTGCACGTATAGGCCTCATGTTAATACGTAACAATGCTAAACTAGTCCTAACAAATTAAGACAAAGGCTTAGTCTTTTAGAACGAAACGTAACCAGAAAGTTAAAGTTTTAAGCAACTTAAATCTTGTCGGGTCCTAGCAAGCTCGCCAATTATTTCCCTCTGTAACCGATTCACTTCAAAAGTGGGTTAACAGGTTGAAATAATGAGACCAAGCATTACTATCTTAATCTCAGTTTAATAACCAGGTCCTTTTTGATACATTTAACATACAAAATAAATAATTGATAATAAGTACATAATAATAAGTAATAAATGACTTTGATATTTACAATGCTTTAGTAATATTTAAGTAATTAAGTAGCGCCAGTAAATAGGGTTCGATTATATAGCAAATATTAACTCTCTTACCAAGTTTTATAGAGCCATGAAAGTGTTCTATGTGTTGTCTCTAATAACGCGGCGCGAACTGGTTAAGATGTAGGTTCGGGCAAGAACGAGTTTGTCAAACTGGACAAAAACGCGAGCAAGCTTTGATACAAGCTAGCTAACTTGACACTTAAACAGATGTTAGTTTATGGGAGAGAACTACCGAACTCCACTACTTAACTAGACGGCTACTAACTGTTAACTACTAAAGACTAACGTGAACTGCCAGCCGAACTGCATGGCAACCCTGAATTTATATACCCCACGGACAGGCCTAACGCGGTATAGGGGTCGCTTCAGGTAGTGCAATAGAACGCCACCTATCCGGCTATTGATAAACTATGAGTCAATAGGCTTAATGCAAAAGATTATGAGCCTGAACGGTAAGGCACTAAAGTGGGTTTCTCTTCAACTAGTTAATATGTGTGTTGTTTATGTTTTGGTGAAGGCTCATGTAGCTGATCCGCTACAAGATAAAGCTGGAAATGTGGCGAATTTGTACCTTCTCTCTAATAAACTAGATATCACTTCTTGCTTACCTTGGAACTGTTTTTTTCTGAACCTCTCCGTTCTATTTAAAGAGGGTATTTTAACTGAGGATAAAGGGGAATGCGTAATTTGCCTGGAAGAACTTATGCAGGGAAATACCATTGCTAGATTACCCTGTTTATGTATATATCACAAAACGTAAGTTAACGTTATTTTTAGGGTTTTCACCAATGTTGGCTTTAACCATAAGTTTATAAGTGATATGTTCTATAAGTATGACGCTTCCTATACTTCGTAATGCTAGTCTTAGACTTACAGCTCGAGCTAGTTCGAGGGAGAACGACAACGCGAGAATTGAAGTCCTAAGCTACACTCGGTGATTAATTTTGCAGGACTTCCATCTTCCTATTTAGTCTGTATAAATAAACCTTTGACAGCGCCTTACCAGGCGTCGCTTTACCTCAAATCTATGACCTACCTCATTCACTTCATGACAAGCTCCAGTGTCAAACTTATGGGACATATCTTATGGTTTTAACAAAATTGTAACTTCGTCGTTTTTTACTTATTTATTTACAAACTAAAGTTGCATTGACGCTTGGTTTGAAGTCAATCGTTACTGTCCAGAGCATCCGTTAGACTGACCAAAAGAGAGAACTTTTTGTTCATATTTATTTCGAGAGAACGTTTCGATACTTTTGCAAACTCAAACATTTTTATTCTATCGTTTTTTTCCCGCTTATTTAAGTTTTTGGTTTATGATAATTGCGCCTTAATTTCCCTCAAAATAGTTATCAAAGTAGTTTGGGTTTAATAAAACTTTCTAGTAAATGTTTTAATCATATTTTGAACAATTAAAAGTTGTTAGTAGGTTAGTTTTATTTTAAACCATTTTCTTGTACGAAAAACACTTCAGTCATGTTTTGAATATAAATTATTTTCACTTTAACGGAGAATTTTTTGAGAAGATTATGAAAATTGTGAAAAAAAAACGGGACAATGTGCTCCGAGGCTCTCTCACTCTCTCAAATGGTTTTTTCAGCCGTGCCTTTTTTAAAATAATAATAATAATAAAAAAATGAACGCAGTTTAACGGAAAACGTTGCTTCAAACGTAAGCACTTTGTGATACCTGAAAAAAAAATAATAAAAATTTGAGGAAATTTAACAGAATGAGAAAAAAAAAGAATATCATTATAGTTTTTTTTGCACCAATTGTGCTAAAGAAAAATAACAAATGACAAATAAATAATAATCAATAATAACAAAGTAATACATACAAAGTTGCTTTTGTACACCCCCATTTTTTGATAAACAGAATTCCTCACCCTTCCATAAATATTAGAAAACGAAAACCAAATAAAATTTAGCGGAGAAAAAAATTAAAATTTACTTTGGTTGGCATAAAAAGAATTAATAAAATACTTAAAGATTTGCCATAAAAATTAACTATTCTGTCGAACGGAGTTATAGACATTAGTGTTATAGCCTGGCATTTAATTTTTAAAACGTAATTATTATTTAAAATTGATTTAGAAATTATACAAAAAATTTTAGAAAAAGCCAAAAAAAAAACAAATTGTGTTAGAATTTAATTGCCATTATTACGTTATTAAAATTTAAATTCATATTATTTGATGCATCAGTTTATGAATTGTAAGAGGTGCTTAAAGCGAGGGTCTTTTTTTTATTAGATCATATTATAATTAAAAGAAAAGACCTTTGCTTTTGTTGAACGTGAAATGATTTTTTTTCTGTTAAAAATTGTTTTATAAGCAGTTGTTTTTGTTTACTTAGAGAAGAAATAACTTAAGCATTTGAGTTTTAATTAAAACTTTCCAATTATGTAAATCCCTTATATCAAAAGCGCATAGATCAGAAAGTGAAGAACATTAAACCTTTCCAGCCTTTAGCAACGGTATTCGTGTAAAATGAGAAGCAAGGGGGGACACAAATGGGTGGTCGGTGAGCCTCGATTTCAACTACCAATCGAATTAGAGATATATTAGGTCATCGTTAATGTCACGTGACAAGCGGAAAGTAGTTCGCGATGGTAGCGGCTCCTGGGGATAGTGGGGAATACTATTGAGAAATCGGCTGCTTAACTAGGCTTAACGGTTGTTCTTTAGCGCTCTTTCGGTTCAATCGTCGTGGAATTTTCAAGTTTCGTTAAGTTGAATTTTGATATTGTTTTTCATGCACCTTTAAGTTTTCCGTCTTTATCAATCAGGAAAAAGTGATCATTTTCGTAGCTTTCTAAAATGATTGCTAAATTCAAATCTGACATTTTTACAAATGTGCCGATTCCCGACTACCTAAATGACTAGATTATATTAAGCCTTGGAATTAAACTATAGCAGACGACATGAAAATAAAGAAATAAGTGAACTATATTTTCGAGCCAACTTACGCATGTACCTCGTGTAAAACTACGCGAAAGTAACTCTCCGCCGCGGCATAACACCAACTCTTCTCGTCGCTCTGTAAGGGGGACGGAAATCTTGAATCGACTATGGGGGAACTCATTTTTCACGTTGCGGTTTAGGCTTCACGTTCTTCACTTTCTGGTTATCTATGAGCTTTTGCTTATATGGAAATTGTTAAAAAAAATATGATTGTATTTGGAAATAATACATTACTCATACTTACATTAATTATTACAATGCGGACAAAGTCCGCGGCTTCTTGCACGAATATTTCGAGGATGTGCATTTAAGTTTTGTTCATTTAATGGCCGCCTAGGATGGGCCACTTGAGGATTTTGGTTGACAACCACTCGTCCTATTCTGGGCAAATTTGGTCGAACACCTCTAGGGCGGCCCACAGGCCGCCGTAATCGCGGCTGTTCGGCGGGTTGATCCCCAAAATCATCTTCGACCGGATGATTGTCCATTTCTTCAGGCGCATCTCGCTCCTCTTCATCCTGGTGTTGTGGATGGTTGACATGATCATGGGGGGCTCGAACAACTGGGCGTCGCCCTTCATGACCTCTTTCGCCGCGGCCCATTTTAGGTCCTTCCTAGTACACGTTCAACGTAATATGGCAATTATCCGATATAGAAATAAAAATGGCCTCTTGGATGATCATTTCGAGGGTCGGCGTTAAAATTACGTTGATTGGCTCCTTGCGGATTTTGATTGCGATCCCTTTGTCCAATGTTTCTTGGAAAATTTTGTTGGCCTCCCCTTGGCCTGCCTACAGGCCTCCTTACTCGAGGCTGTGCCCTAAACGCCTCTTGGGCTGGACGATGGTCCAATACTTCCCTTTCCACCAACGGTTCATTCTCCTCTTGAGGGTCTTCTCTTGGATGGTTGAAATTATTATCTGGGCGCCGACCATTGTAGTCTCGTTCACCCCGTCCCATTTCTTCTCCTTCGTAATAGATGTTCAGAGTTATATTACAGTTGTCTGAAGGCTAGATTTTCAAATCAAGACATTTTAATAGAGAAAAATATTAAAACCTAGGAGGATTCATACGATTTACATAAGAAGGCCTGGTTTTAGACTCATTCAGTGAGTCAGGCCTCCTTGCGTAACACCTTAAGCCTGGCCTCCCGTGTAAATGGTATGAATCGTCCTAGTCTGTAAACTATGTATAAACTGAGGCTGCACTATCCGTTTAAATTTTAGGCGGTGGAAAATTTTTAAAAATTAGGGTGTCATAGCCGAGGGTAGAGAATGTAATTGGCTAGACCGAGCATGGATACACACTTTACTCAATCTCATTCTCCATGACGCCTCAGTTAAGCAATAGACCAGTACCGTTAGAAAGGGGGTGTAGACGGTGTATCTCTCCCTCAAGGCGCTCTCTTGTAAGAGGGGATACTGTACACGCCCAGTAGGGGGATTACACTGAGCTATGACGTTTCCATACTGACACT
>JAEQBA010002109.1:0-22237 GCA_019434445.1 Phalangium opilio
TTTTTCTCAATTACTCGGCAAATTTTACTCGATCCCCAAGTTTTTAGTATGGTTGGATGGGGAACTCAATGCGCCCCAACAACCCTTGTGCTCGAGAGCCAGTGCCCCTCGGCCTCCCCCCTTTAATCTGGCCCTGACTAAACTAAACCACCATCTGAAGCAGACGACAAGATTTTTTTTAACTCTATTTTTTCCCGTTTCCCCTATACATTTTTCATGGAGTAATTTTATCGTAGTGAGATTTGTTTCCTGAAAAGTGCCTTACATTGCAGCTAATAGCTCCATGGTGGCAGGCTGACAGCATGGATTACTAATACAAGCTAAACGTTAGCTTGTATTATTAATCCTTTGTGGCAGAAATGTAAAACTGCATTCATGTCTGTCACACTTCAAAAATTTTTGAGTGATCTACTAAAAAAACAACAGTGAGCGCGCGCAAATGTTGAAAAGATTTCGAAAAATAGGAAAATATAGGAAAATTGTCTAAATTAGGAACTTATAGGAAGGTATCGAAAAAATAGGAAAATTATAAAATATAGGAATTGTGGTCACCCTGAGTTTGGGACTTCAATTTGCTTTTTCAGCTTTTAGAGTTTTATTTTAAATTTGAAGTTGATCAACATGTTTACGTAGTTGAAAAACTTCAGTAGAAACCATGCTTTTAGTTTCGTCTACTGGGGTGCATTGGTTTTGGTCTAATTTCACTGAATGGGTGCTTCTTTCACGTTGGTTTTCGAGTTTAAGTTTTGATTCTCTTTGGTTAAGGTCCTGTTTTAATTTGGCTAATTGCGTTTGACATTCATCGTAATTATCACGGGATGTAGCCAGTTCCCGAGTTAATTGGTTTAGTTCGTCTTTATGGGAGTCATTCTATAATGAATTTAACGTAACGTGACTCCGTTAGAAGTTCTAGGTCCTATTAACTTTAGGCCTAATATTGAGGCATTTAGAACTAAAATTTAGATTGGTTTTAGATAGAATAATGTAGGGGGGAGCCATTTAATATTTTGCAGCCCGATATTAATTAACATTAGGCCTAACATTGATTAATTAATTAATTCAGAACTAAAATGTGTAGATTGGCTGTAACGGAAAAGTAACCAATCTACAGAATAGGGACTTGGCAGTACTACGTCACGCAACCTCAGGCTACCTTCCATAGGGACTTGGCAATTCAGGCTTAACTCCGCCCCCAGCGCCATTATGGTATGTTTTTTAACAGAATGAAAGCTACATAAGCCCCTCCTCCTGGTATGTTTTTTAGCACTAGTGGAAGGTAGCCTGACGTTGCATGACGTAGTACTGCCAGGTCCCTATTAGTGCTAAAACTTACCAGGAGGAGGGGCTTATGTAGCTTTCATTCTGTTAAAAAACATACCATAATGGCGCTGGGGGCGGAGTTAAGCCCGAATTGCCAAGTCCCTATTCAGAATTTCATGTTTAAAGTTAATGTTTAAACAAATAAGAACTGTATAGTCTAATTTTTTAATACAGATTCAATAATTCTAAAGAAATAACAGCTTTAAAATAACGGAACAATAGAGTAGTGGCACTAGATGTTAATTTCTCATAGGAGATAACGTAGCCAAGGGCAGGGAGGTGCCATTACTCTATTATAAAAAAACCGTCTTGGTTTGGACCAAGGCCGAAAAAAACAACGATATGTGTGGGGTTTATCAATTGACTGAAGTTTCAGATATTGAAAATTTTTTTCTAGTTATTTTTATCCACTCAATCCTTAATCAATATTTAATTCAATCAACTGATTTTACTGTTAATCGATCTAGTCCCTCTAAATTAATTGAAAAAATTACATATCTACGCTTTTTCAAGAACAATTACATTTTCCGAAAACATTTTATCATGAAATTAATTATTTTGAAGGGAGTACGTGTTGAGGGATCAGTATTGAATATTTGAAATGTTCTTCTGGATGTCTAAAAAGAGCAAGCGAACTTTGGCATAACTCGAATGGAAAATGGAAATATTTAATTGATGCCAAACCAGGGTGTTGCGCGAATTTATACATTAAATTTCGTATATCGAAATGCTACATTTCTTTTCGTCGCTCTATGAAGGTAAAGTTGCACTGGAACTTCCATTTCCATACTTTAGAATTTCTTGGTCATAACTCAGTCTTCATTTGAAACGTCACCCCCCTACTTTACACCGGTTACGTATTACGCGTAATCATTTTAGCAAGCGTAAAGATCATTTCGGAAAACACAGGGGCGAGGCCACCATTGGGGTGTATTCTCCCTCGCACCAAGGGTCATCGCCAGACGGTGCCAAAGTTCACTACGGGCAGGACGCTAGTCAACTAGCACTGCCTATAGCGGTGCTTCTAAGCGAGCGAGAAAATGAAAGAGAGAAAACACCCCAATGGCGGGATCACACCTGTGTTTTAGTTTCTCTGTATGTAATTTCCAAACTCACTTACAAATGTACTGTACACCGATTAAACTGAGTGATCGGTCGTTCGGGCGCTAGCGAGTGTCAAGCCATAACCATAACCATTCATGTACACGAATGTTTTATAGTGTTAGGTTAACAAGGTTGGCGGGCAAGTCCGGAGTGTCATGTACCGTTTACTAATGTGAAAAGGTTTCGATCTATATGGTAATATAATATAGTGTGTTGCGACGGCTCAGATGACCCATACACTGGAACCACTGGTGATTATAAAATGCAATATATTGGGAAAATAGAGGAAGGGAGGGGGTGTCGGAGTTAAATGTGACCTTCTTGGCATAACTAGTAATGAATGATATGTTTAACCATATTATCTCCGCGGGAAATGAATATAACAAGTCATTGGTACTGAGAAGTATTTCTGTTTATGTGATCTTTACCCTTAACCACGCAGGATAAACTTTGTTGCTTTGTCTTAAGTAGACGACATTCACTGTAAACGACAGTCTTACCAACAACTTAAAACAGATTTAAACTTCTTTGGTGCAAACTTGAAAATTTGTCAAGCCAGCAACAATTAAAACTATGTTGGTCAAGGTGCTTACAAGTTAGTGAACATCGACACGAAATCCCTTCAAAATAATTAATTTCATGATAAAATGTTTTCGGAAAATGTAATTGTTCTTGAAAAAGCGTAGATATGTAATTTTTTCAATTAATTTAGAGGGACTAGATCGATTAACAGTAAAATCAGTTGATTGAATTAAATATTGATTAAGGATTGAGTGGATAAAAATAACTAGAAAAAAAATTTCAATATCTGAAACTTCAGTCAATTGATAAACCCACACATATCGTTTGTTTTTTCGGCCTTGGTCCAAACCAAGACGGTTTTTTATAATATCTGTCACTTCAGTCTTAATGTAATTAAATTTTGAATAATCATGTTTGCTTCACCGTCATACATTTGCACTCTAAAATATAACGGTGCATTCAAACACCATATATGCTGTTTTTTCCGGTGCCAAAAAGACATCATTTAGGGTGTACTTTAACCCCATTTTTATGATCAATTCACGCCATTTGCTAAAATTATTTGCAAGTATTAAGGAAATATTAGGCATTTATGCACCATTTACAGTGGTTTTTAACATCTTTGTTAGGCAATCTGTTGAACTTCTAATATTACTTAGTTTAATGGTGTTAAAAGTATGGAAAAAGTACGCTACCTCTGTCACATTATTAAACCAAGTGAAGTGAAATGTTGTTAAATATTTATTTTTTCCATATTTAGCACCACGTTTATGGTGTAAAACAAACCGGTCAATACACCATTTCAAGTCCCTGTTTACCCATTTAAAGACCTGTTTAGCCATTATAAGACCCTATTTCCCCCGTTTTAAGGCCCTATTGACCCATTTCAAGTTAATTGTACTATGGTAATTAACCGCTTGCCTGCCTTACTACCAAATTCCAACTCGGCTGAAAACTACCGCAATTTGGCGGTTTTGGATTTGGTCTAATGGGACAAACATCTTGGCTTAAATTAAAATTCTATCTACGCCCGTTAACATCTGAGTAACTTGAGTGGTTATGTAAAATGAGCAATAATCCCATCTATTTTGTAAAACATTAAGCAAAATTTATAGTTTAGAAGAATGAAATATTTTTAAATCGCAGAAATGCACCGTTATAAAGCGATTCGCTTATTTTAATTTTTAAGTCAAATTACGTAACACTGTAACGAACTTAAACGAAGTTTGAACATAGAATGAGTTCCCAAAAATAATTTTCTAACGTAATATAGTGCCTATGAAAAACCACATATTATTAAAAGCAAATATTTTTATTTTTAAACGCTGTCAACGATAAAACGTTTGTTATTATTGAACTTTTTTTATTAAATTTATAACATTTATAGGATAAATACGTCTACTATTAAGAGGTACAATGCTTGAAATTTGTGTCTCAATGACACGTAACCTAACTAGCATATGCCTTACCTAACCCGACCTATAAAACAAGCAATATTTTCAACGTTTTTTGTTGAGGGACCTTGAAAAATAACCGATTTTTTGGAAAAGGCCCGAGTTGATTAGTAATGACCTAATATTAATCTCGGTATGTAAAATAAAAATAAAATTCTTATGCCATGAAATATTTTCCAATAAGCATGTATTTCTAAAAAATTGTGCATACAGGCCTCAGAAAGGTTTTTAAGTGATGTTTTAAAAAGTAAAACATGCTCATTATTAAAACCAATCTGACTCCATTACATTAGTTGTTGCCCAAAAGAGTTCATTTGGATAATTTTAACGGCATTAACTTTTTTACTTAAAATCGTGTTCAGTCAGGATTGATATAATAAGAGAGCCTTCAACGTGTACAAACACAATAGGAAAGGTAGTGAAGTCCCACTGAACAAGACTATAAATATTCCTGTAAATCAGGCGCATGGTCCTGAAATGGGGTGAACAGGGGTTTGATATGAGATTAATAGGGGTTTTAAATTGGGACATGAAATGGGTGTAAATTGGGACATGAAATGGGTGTAAATTGGGACATGAAATGGGTGTAAATTGGGACATGAAATGGGTGTAAATTGGGACATGAAATGGGTGTAAATTGGGACATGAAATGGGGGTAAATTGGGACATGAAATGGGGGTAAATTGGGACATGAAATGGGGGTAAATTGGGACATGAAATGGGGCTAAATTGGGACATGAAATGGGTCTAAATTGGGACATGAAATGGGTCTAAATTGGGACATGAAATGGGTCTAAATTGGGACATGAAATGGGTCTAAATTGGGACATGAAATGGGTCTAAATTGGGACATGAAATGGGGGTAAATTGGGACATGAAATGGGGGTAAATTGGGACATGAAATGGGTCTAAATTGGGACTTGAAATGGGTCTAAATATGGACTTGAAATGGGTCTAAATATGGACTTGAAATGGGTCTAAATATGGACTTGAAATGGGTCTAAATATGGACTTGAAATGGGTCTAAATATGGACTTGAAATGGGTCTAAATATGGACTTGAAATGGGTCTAAATATGGACTTGAAATGGGTCTAAATATGGACTTGAAATGGGTCTAAATATGGACTTGAAATGGGTCTAAATATGGACTTGAAATGGGTCTAAATATGGACTTGAAATGGGTCTAAATATGGACTTGAAATGGGTCTAAATATGGACTTGAAATGGGTCTAAATATGGACTTGAAATGGGTCTAAATATGGACTTGAAATGGGTCTAAATATGGACTTGAAATGGGTCTAAATATGGACTTGAAATGGGTCTAAATATGGACTTGAAATGGGTCTAAATATGGACTTGAAATGGGTCTAAATATGGACTTGAAATGGGTCTAAATATGGACTTGAAATGGGTCTAAATATGGACTTGAAATGGGTCTAAATATGGACTTGAAATGGGTCTAAATATGGACTTGAAATGGGTCTAAATATGGACTTGAAATGGGTCTAAATATGGACTTGAAATGGGTCTAAATATGGACTTGAAATGGGTCTAAATATGGACTTGAAATGGGTCTAAATATGGACTTGAAATGGGTCTAAATATGGACTTGAAATGGGTCTAAATATGGACTTGAAATGGGTCTAAATATGGACTTGAAATGGGTCTAAATATGGACTTGAAATGGGTCTAAATATGGACTTGAAATGGGTCTAAATATGGACTTGAAATGGGTCTAAATATGGACTTGAAATGGGTCTAAATATGGACTTGAAATGGGTCTAAATATGGACTTGAAATGGGTCTAAATATGGACTTGAAATGGGTCTAAATATGGACTTGAAATGGGTCTAAATATGGACTTGAAATGGGTCTAAATATGGACTTGAAATGGGTCTAAATATGGACTTGAAATGGGTCTAAATATGGACTTGAAATGGGTCTAAATATGGACTTGAAATGGGTCTAAATATGGACTTGAAATGGGTCTAAATATGGACTTGAAATGGGTCTAAATATGGACTTGAAATGGGTCTAAATATGGACTTGAAATGGGTCTAAATATGGACTTGAAATGGGTCTAAATATGGACTTGAAATGGGTCTAAATATGGACTTGAAATGGGTCTAAATATGGACTTGAAATGGGTCTAAATATGGACTTGAAATGGGTCTAAATATGGACTTGAAATGGGTCTAAATATGGACTTGAAATGGGTCTAAATATGGACTTGAAATGGGTCTAAATATGGACTTGAAATGGGTCTAAATATGGACTTGAAATGGGGGTAAATATGGACTTGAAATGGGGGTAAATATGAACTTGAAATGGGGGTAAATATCGACTTGAAATGGGGGTAAATATCGACTTGAAATGGGGGTAAATATCGACTTGAAATGGGGGTAAATATCGACTTGAAATGGGGGTCAATATCGACTTGAAATGGGTCTAAATATCGACTTGAAATGGGTCTAAATATCGACTTGAAATGGGTCCAAATATGGACTTGAAATGGGTCTAAATATGGACTTGAAATGGGTCTAAATATCGACTTGAAATGGGTCTAAATATCGACTTGAAATGGGTCTAAATATCGACTTGAAATGGGTCTAAATATCGACTTGAAATGGGTCTAAATATCGACTTGAAATGGGTCTAAATATAGACTTGAAATGGGTCTAAATATCGACTTGAAATGGGTCTAAATATCGACTTGAAATGGGTCTAAATATCGACTTGAAATGGGTCTAAATATCGACTTGAAATGGGTCTAAATATCGACTTGAAATGGGTCTAAATATCGACTTGAAATGGGTCTAAATATCGACTTGAAATGGGCCTAAATATCGACTTGAAATGGGTCTAAATATCGACTTGAAATGGGTCTAAATATCGACTTGAAATGGGTCTAAATATCGACTTGAAATGGGTCTAAATATCGACTTGAAATGGGTCTAAATATCGACTTGAAATGGGTCTAAATATCGACTTGAAATGGGTCTTAATATCGACTTGAAATGGGTCTAAATATCGACTTGAAATGGGTCTACATATCGACTTGAAATGGGTCTACATATCGACTTGAAATGGGTCTACATATCGACTTGAAATGGGTCTACATATCGACTTGAAATGGGTCTAAATATGGACTTGAAATGGGTCTAAATATGGACTTGAAATGGGTCTAAATATGGACTTGAAATGGGTCTAAATATCGACTTGAAATGGGTCTAAATATCGACTTGAAATGGGTCTAAATATCGACTTGAAATGGGTCTAAATATCGACTTGAAATGGGTCTAAATATCGACTTGAAATGGGTCTAAATATGCACTTGAAATGGGTCTAAATATGGACTTAAGTGCTCCTAAATAGGAAAATTGAGACTGGGTGAAAGATAAGTGTAGTTTTAATTTTAATTTTATAAGGTATCCATGAATTTAACCAAAACAATCGTGTTTTGGGTTAATTTCACCTTAATTTTACTTACGTTTAAAGGTTTATCTCGATTAAGCTTAGTTTAAAGGTTTATCTCGATTAAGCTTAGTTTAAAGGCTTATCTCGATTAAGTTTAGTTTAAAGGCTTATCTCGATTAAGTTTAGTTTAAAGGCTTATCTCGATTAAGTTTAGTTTAAAGGCTTATCTCGATTAAGTTTAGTTTAAAGGCTTATCTCGATTAAGTCTAATCTAAAGGCTTATCTCGATTAAGTTTAGTTTAAAGGCTTATCTCGATTAAGTCTAATTTAAAGGCTTATCTCGATTAAGTTTAGTTAAAGGCTTATCTCGATTAAGTTTAGTTTAAAGGCTTATCTCGATTAAGTTTAGTTTAAAGGCTTATCTCGATTAAGTTTAGTTTAAAGGCTTATCTCGATTAAGTTTAGTTTAAAGGCTTATCTCGATTAAGTTTAGTTTAAAGGCTTATCTCGATTAAGTTTAGTTTAAAGGCTTATCTCGATTAAGTTTAGTTTAAAGGCTTATCTCGATTAAGTTTAGTTTAAAGGCTTATCTCGATTAAGTTTAGTTTAAAGGCTTATCTCGATTAAGTTTAGTTTAAAGGCTTATCTCGATTAAGTCTAATTTAAAGGCTTATCTCGATTAAGTTTAGTTAAAGGCTTATCTCGATTAAGTTTAGTTTAAAGGCTTATCTCGATTAAGTTTAGTTTAAAGGCTTATCTCGATTAAGTTTAGTTTAAAGGCTTATCTCGATTAAGTTTAGTTTAAAGGCTTATCTCGATTAAGTTTAGTTTAAAGGCTTATCTCGATTAAGTTTAGTTTAAAGGCTTATCTCGATTAAGTTTAGTTTAAAGGCTTATCTCGATTAAGTTTAGTTTAAAGGCTTATCTCGATTAAGTCTAATTTAAAGGCTTATCTCGATTAAGTTTAGTTTAAAGGCTTATCTCGATTAAGTCTAATTTAAAGGCTTATCTCGATTAAGTTTAGTTTAAAGGCTTATCTCGATTAAGTTTAGTTTAAAGGCTTATCTCGATTAAGTTTAGTTTAAAGGCTTATCTCGATTAAGCTTAGTTTAAAGGCTTATCTCGATTAAGTTTAGTTTAAAGGCTTATCTCGATTAAGTTTAGTTTAAAGGTTTATATCGATTAATTTAATTTAAAGGTTTATCCGGATTAAGTTTAATTAAAGGTTTATCCGGATTAAGTTTAATTAAAGGTTTATCCGGATTAAGTTTAATTAAAGGTTTATCCGAATTAAGTATAATTAAAGGTTTATCCTGATTAAGTATAATTTAAAGGTTTATCTTGATTAAGTGTGAAATAGAAATACGAGGCTTTATCAACAGCTATACAGTTTAAATATTAATTAAGTAGTCCATTTAAAATTTATTCGTGTTTTTATCCAAAATATGTATATTTTATGTTTAAATTCACCCTAATTATACTTAATTATGTTGAAATTAATGAAGGATTGTGGTTTGGCAGTATTGATTTAGCTATAATTGAGCTTCAAAAAATTATTAACCTTAATTTTAATGTTTAGATGAGTTTTTGATTAGTTCCAATGCATTGCGTTCAATTTTTATCATGCCCCGTGCTAACTGAAGATTAACAATTAAATATGTTGTACCGGGGAGCCCGCTACAACGGATCACTACAAAGGTTACAATTTTAATGAATGATGTGATTCCATAGTTTCGCTTAAATACCAGAAATTAAATCAAATACCTAAACAATTCATAGCAATTCTGACATATAAACAAACGGCAATAAGGACTGTGGAAATAGCGAACGCAACCCTCTGTTTACGTTGAAAAAATCTGCACATGGAATTTATTTGACTAAACGTAAAGACAATGTTCTCCTGGATTAACCAGCACCACTGTTACTTATATTTCTAAATTAAACAATCCACTCTTTGTAACAAATAATTTATAAAACGTAATATCATATACGGACTGTTTCTCCAGGAAAAAAATTGTTTTAACGAATCGTTTCCAACGTGGTTACGTTGAGAGAATCTGTGCTGATGTAAACATGGAAATTCCTCTACATTGGTTCAGTTTAAGGAATTATACCACACACCTTCACAATTAGTACCATTTTAGTGAGATTAACAAATAATGAAACCCTGTATACCTCCTATATTTGTTGGTAGCAGAAAACGAAGCAGACTGCGTATTTTTGAAATACAGAGCTGGAAATTAGCTTTTTTATCTTTAAAGGGGAAAGACCAGGGCCGGAAATAAGCACAGGACACTGGACATTGTCCAATAAAATTTTAAAATGTCCCATAATTTTGTAAAAAACTAAGGGGGTCACTGGACAGTTTGACCAATGAATTTCCCGAAGTTATTCATGTTTTAAGCGTCAACTCCTAACAGTCCGACCTAGTTAGATCGTGGAACCCCCCTTTAACTATTAAAGTTTGCGTAGGGAGAAAACAGCAACGTTTCCGTTAATTGGAAAGTAAATCCGCCTAATGAGATTCATCAACTGGATTCCAACGATTGCCTCATTCCCGGGACGCAGTATGTTTTTGGATTTTAAATTTTAAATTAGATTTTAAATTTTAAATTAGATTTTAAATTTTAAATTAGATTTTAAATTTTAAATTAGATTTTAAATTTTAAATTAGATTTTAAATTTTAAATTAGATTTTAAATTTTAAATTAGATTTTAAATTTTAAATTAGATTTTAAATTTTAAATTAGATTTTAAATTTTAAATTAGATTTTAAATTAAAACTCTTAAAGCCAAAATGTTAAATTAAATTTCAAATTAAAACTCTTAAAGCCAAAATGTTAAATTAGATTTTAAATTAAAACTCTTAAAGCCAAAATTTTTGAGTTATTTCAAACATGGGCCCACGCTTTCCTCCAAGAACCTAGTTATAGGCCAGTTCAGGAAGGCCTTAAATTTACAGTTCCATTTTTAATTAAATTTTAAACTTTTGTAAAAATTAATATTGGTTTTATTTTTCCAAACAATAAATGATCTAACTTGTTTCCATAACTTCTCGCTTGATTGATTTTATGAAAATGCTCCAAAACCATAGACATTATAACATACTATTTAAGCCTAAACTATTGGGGAAGGCGGCGCTTGAACGTTTTTGTGAGGGATTTTTCGCTTCTTCTCCTTGGCGTATGTGATGGGGTGGCGCCTTCTGTTGACGAGCGAAGGAGTTATTAAATAAAGCGCGGGAAATCCAAGTTGCAATTTCTGCATTTTTGAAAACGTATTTTTAGATTACCTTCGCCGCGTGTAGGGGCGCCACCAGTCTTTCACCCCCTCACACACGCGAAAGGGCGAATGCCTTAAAACCGTCATCTTTTCTCAACCCCTGCTGAAACTATTATTATTATCCACCGCCAAATTCTAGATAACGGGAATCGTTCCGAGTTGTTAAACCTAATTTACTTCAATTTCGTCTAATTAGATTAATTTTAATCAAAAAATTATAATTACATTACCAGTTACCATTCACGCGGCTTAAGACGATCGGTACAGTTCTTCTCACGCTGCTTCTTCCGCTTTGAACTGAAAGCCCATAGCCAACTCGCTCGAGGCTCTGCATCACGACGCGAGCGCGGATCGAGTGGGCTATGGTTTAGGAAACGTGTCTCTTTGGGAGTTTGGGGGCTCGAGTTGGCAATTTGTATTTTTCCAGTTCTTATTATGGAATTAACTTTATTATAATATTAATTAATTATCACGAAGATCGAACCATCTATCATTTGGGCCTTTTATTTAGTTTTCGTAAGTGCAACGTTTGTTTGTTTGTTAAAAAGCCTGGCGCGACTTTCGAACGCGCCGCGGTCACTTCACTCGCAGTCCATAAGCCTTGGCTTAAAGTTGACGCGTCAAATATAACTGTATTTCATTTAGATTTCGGTAATAAACCGGAAGTGTTCAGCCGTTGGTTTAAAGTGTTATTGCCATAATTTTCGTCATCCACAAACTTCAAATGCTTCTAGTTTATTATGATATGTTTACTTTTGTATTTGGTTTCGTAGCAATTTATAAAATTGCAATCAAAGTATTGTAGAGTTTGGAAAAGACCTAGTTCAAATTTTGTTTCGCTTGATGACGTAGTAAGGAGAAATTTTCTCTCTTGATGTCGCTCACGTGACGCCTCTTTGTGTCTCAGCGCCGCGTTAACCCTATATTATTCAGATTCGCGCCCCGGCATTAGTAGAGTCGGGAGTCTTGGGCGCTTGGCTTTTCCGCGAGATGCCGTGAGTAACGTAGCAAGGAGAAAAACCTGGCAAAAATCTCCGCAAATTTGCTTTTGCCTCCCAAATTTCAAGATTGCGAAGTGTTTCTTCTGTGTTTTCTCTCATATTTAAATATTTATCAAATATATTTTTGGAATCAGAAGAGTTTAAACTCTCAAAAAAGTAAGGTTTTCTTTAGATTTGAGATAAATTTTAAATCGGGTCGCTATTCCTTTAAGCGAAACAACGTGATGAATAAATATTTCAGAATGTGTTTATAGTCAGAAGTAAGATAAGGCACTAGAAGTAAAGAGCTCTAGCATTGGTGGTAATAGATCCTGAGGATTTTATTCGCCGTTTCCATCCCTGCGCCTACACTAGACTGAGAAACAAAATTGGTCGAGTTCCAAAAGCATTTCCTACCCCCATTCCCCTCAACCTAAAGCCGGGGGTGTACACGGACGAAGCGGGTGCTTGAATCTAGTTCGGCTCCCATCTACCGCCACCCGAGAGAGAGTCTCACTTTTTGGAGGGAAAACTCAGTAACCGCTAACAGAGGGCCAACCGTTGCTGTCTTATCAAGAATATTCACTTTCGCCAAGTGTAGAATTTTAGTAAACTCGATACTTCAAGTCCCCTATCTTACTTCTGTTATAGTTTATTCGCATCTAAGTTTGAACGTTTCTTTCTCCTTAAGCATTAACATTGTAATTTGTACCGGATTTGAATAAATCTTATATTGAATGTATTTAATTGCGTTGGTACGGAGGCCAATTCTTCCTAACCATTGAACGAACCAATCTTGACCCTTAATTCAAGTACTCAACTCTTATTTAAGCCGTAAACGTCTCGTTTCAATTTTGCGTTGTATCTACTTTTGGTTGTATCTAAAATTGTTCTTGGTCTCGTCAGGGATAGATTTATTTTTTTTAAGACGGAATGCACAACATCTGGCCTTTACTTCAGTCCGACTCATAGCCGAGTATATAGCCCCTTCCTTCAACACGTAACCAAAAAATTAAATTATCTTATTGGCTCACTAAAACTACGTATTGGTGACGTTGCTGACAAGGAGGGCCAAAAATACGTAATTCCTGTTTACCTCTGTCGCTATGACTACGACCCGTCTTGCGTTGTACCATAGCCCACTCGATCACGCGCGTCACGACGCAAGCTGCTCGCGCTATAGCGCAAGCAGCGCAGCGCCCGGGAGTACGGATCGAGTGGGCTATGGTAGTACAGATAAGCGTCTTCACAGGGGTTCAAAATGGAGCCGTCTGAAAGCGAGGGTCCGGCAATTATTCGGGAAATGTTTTTAATAGCAATTAAGAGGGTAGTTAGTGAATTTGGTGCCGGTGTTTTGGATTTGGAGTACATCTGTAAGGGTCAAAAGTGTTCACTAATTCTTTCTTAAGCCAATCATGTCTACTATTTTCATGATTTTGTAAACGAATTTGATGAAGTTAACCTAGGCTTAGTGAAAGGCCAGGAGTTTTGTGAGCTTAGTGTTTGGTTAAAACCTGTTCGTGTTGTAATATCTACGAAAACTTTCGATTTCATTACTCAATTCTAACTCACTTTTAATTTTCTTGGGTCGTCCCCGGTTTTTTGTCAGTTGCAAGCCCTATGTCTTGTGTAACTTCCATTTTTAAACAATGTTCTTTCAAAAATTACAATCCGAGCCCATTCCAACTTGGCAGACGAAGGGGCAGACGACGTTTATTTGACCCGGATATACATACAACGCCATAACGAAAATAAGACCCGCCTCTTCTTTCATACCCCTCCGTCACGGGTAAGGGGGTTGTGGATTTGGACGCGCACCCGAATAACCCTGTTACCCATTTCGTCTTAAAAAAAAATAAATCTATCCCTGGTCTCGTTGAATCGTGTTTTTCGTATCTTTCTACTCCAGTTGATTGTTAAAGTGTACAACCTCCACGCTTCCTATGACGTAGGGTTTTACAACTTTTGTAGCAACGAATAATTAAAGACGGTAAATAAGCAGGGTTCTTACGAGCCTGGAAAAATTCTGGAAATTTCGAATTTTTAGTAAAATGAAGAGAAATCAATGAAATGTGTTGACGAGGTTGAGTTAGTTTGCTCTGAAGGGGTTGCTTCAACTATAGAAAACCACTGCCGTTGTACGTGAAGAAAACAAAACCCTGGAAAACTCAGGAAAATAGGTTTTCGAAAGTTGTACGAACCCTGTATCGTTTCCAAATAAGACTTAGACAAACGATCGATGGTCGAATATGGATGTATCTGCAGTGTAGTGCTTATCTCACCCGCTTTACAACCGGAAGTCTCGCCTTTGGCCATTTTTGTAAGCTTGCTAGTTTAAATTCACAACTAAACTAGCTCAAATAGCGTTCAAGAGCTCGCAGTGTCTAATTAATCGGCTACTATTTACTCGAACCCCAAGTTTTTAATTTGGTTGGATGAAGAAAGCATTAGGCTATAACATAATCAAAGGACATCTGCCTATCTCTAGTAGAACCAGAGTTACGACTCATGAGCCTCCAACTTTGAGTGTAACGCCATTCCTATGGAGGGAATACTTAATTACTCGGCTCCTGGTTACTCGAAGCCCACGTTTTTAGTATCGTTGGATGGTTGACAAAAAAAGCGTATAACATACTCAAAGGCCATCCCTGTATCTTTAGTAAAACCAGAGTTACGAGCCTTGAAAGTTTAGTGCAAAGTAACATTCTAACTATAAGTGAGACGCTACCCCAAGTTGAGCATTTTCCTTAATTACTCGGCCCCTGTTTAGTCGAAACCCCACGTTTTTAGTTTCGTTGGATGGGGAGCAAAGAGGACTATAACATACTCAAAGGCCATCCCTGTATCTATAGTATAACAAGAGTTACGAGTCATCAAAGTTTAGTGTAAAGTAAGATTCTAACTATAAGTGAGACGCTACCCCAAGTTAAGCTTTTTCCTTAATTACTCGGCCCCTGTTTACTCGATCACCAATAATAACATATCTGTTAGGACTTTGCTACGTTAGGACATTGCTACGTATGCTGTTTCAAACATTTAAATAGTTACCTCGTTGAAGTTAATTTGATTAGAAT
Organism: Phalangium opilio; assembly: GCA_019434445.1. Taxonomy (NCBI): domain Eukaryota; kingdom Metazoa; phylum Arthropoda; class Arachnida; order Opiliones; family Phalangiidae; genus Phalangium; species Phalangium opilio. The sequence goes on from JAEQBA010002109.1 coordinate 15,155, forward strand.
GCACTTCCGTTTATTATCGTCTACAAAATTTAGCGTTGGCGTGATTAAAAACTCTGTCGAATAATCGCCGATGAGCTGCGGCTAACATTACTCTGCGCTTTTCGTTTTGACATGACATACTTCTTTGATAAATGTAAATACACTTACGAATTTACTCGACTTTAAACTATACAAACTAGAATACAACATGATTGTTTAGCAGAGTTATGAAAAGGCGCAAACTTAATTTTTTGGAGGCTGTTTATGATTAAATTTGGGGATGTGGTATATACAGGTACGCTACACTCGTAGATGTGTTTAAGTCTTTCCAAAGAATCACGGCAGATGTTCGTAACATAAACTCACCTACCATGGTGTATGCGCGTGTCAAATTAAGAGTATAATAAAATCGATAAGTATAACACTCCATCAAATACTTTCTCGAAGGCGTTTCGCTGTAAAACAATTTTCGCCACGGATAATTCTAAACCAATAGCCATAAGACTCGTGTACTAAATATTGAAGGAATCTGTTGAAATGTACGGATAAGGTATTTTTCTTTCAGGGCCGCCACTGTTCAAGATGGTGACAAATTGGAAAGAACCTTTATTTAAGCGCGCCAGCTACTACTTAAGATAACGTCCCTGTAAAAATTTCAGCTTTCTAGGTCAAGTAGTTTGAGCTGTGTGTTGAATATCAATCTGCCAGTCAGCACTTTTACTTACATACAGATAGATCTAGATTATGTTAATTATGTTTTAACGTATATGTCGGCGTGTAAGAGTCAGACACATCACGTCGGCGTCTATGGTGCATTATAAATTTTCTCACCCAACCTCGATTCGTTTTTTAAAATTATTAGTCTGCTAATGACAAGGCCTTACTATCGTCATTAGTTTCTCATGCCTCTAAGTACACAAATATGGGTTACAATTGGGCATCTTCCGCAGGAGGCTACTGTGACGTCAGAACTCGTATAGGGCTAAGATCCGAAGAGACAAGAGAGAAAATTTTGAAAAATCTGTCGCGCGGTGCAGCCACCAAACGGTCGAGACTAGGGTTGTAAGTCGGAAAATTTTCCGCGGAAAATGACCGATCTATATTTTTCCGGAAAATGTTCCGTATTTTTCCGCTACCAGTTTCTCAATTTAAAAGTTAAAACTTTAAAATTTTTCAATTGCCTTTCTTTTCAAAACATTCATTATTTTGTTTTCGGTGAATTCGGAGAGGGAAAAATTGTCCAAGGGCACAGTCTAGTGACCCCTATTCTTTATAGGAAAAGCTCACTCATTGACTATCGCATGCATGCATAGGGTTACTGTTTGCTCTTATGACGGTATAAGGCGTTTGAGAGTCGAGACCAAACCGTTAAGAGACCCAAGTGCAGTAGCGTCGCTAGGGTTTGAAATTTGGGGGGGGGGGGGCTAAATCTGGGCAAACTATTTTAAAGTTATTATAAGAACTTAATATAAACAAGATGGCCCAAGGGCTGGGACTTAATAGTAGCCACATCGTTATCTACTTAATTAGCACATAAATAAAAAAAATCAAAGACCCTAAACTAAAAATTAGAAGTGTCCGACCACCCAGTGGTAGCGTGTCTTACTGCTGCGCCAGCCAGCCGGGTTCAATTCCCGGGTGCGGTGTGAAAATTTTTTAGGTAAAATAAAATCTCTAACTGAGCTCAGCTACCACTATTGGTTCCATTTAAGCTAAAATCTGACGATAACGAAAGCGAAAACCCCGGCCAGTACTACTACGGCTCGGGTCAAACTAAGAGCCTATCGTATACTACGATGTGGCTAAAAATTGCATAATGGGTTATTTGGAAAATGTGTAGACCTTTAAAACTATCCGTAAATTTGTGTCAACGTGAAATTATTCGTATTTTAAAGATGTACAACCTTTTATTGATAAGGACTACGGAACCGATTACCAAGGATTTTCACTCGTCTTAGGTTTATTTTTAGTTTTGGTTAGCTTTTAGTCCACACTATTGGGACTCCCTTCGAAAGAACATGAAACATTTTACTTGTCTCCATCTGTTTTTTATTCAAAATTTTACTGTTTGATATTGAATTTTTTTTATATATTGCTACAGAATTTTAGGTTGCTAAAAACAATTTTTTGGTAGGGTTTACGGATTATTTTGGGGGGGCTAAGTTTGGAATTGGGGGGGGCTATAGCCCCCAAAAAAGGCCTAGCGACGCCACTGCCCAAGTGCAATAGAAACTAAAATTATCAGGCATAAAGGATAGTGATCGTCTGCGTCATTGTAAGGGAAACGAGGTGTTATGTTGTTTATGTTATTGAGTTTGTTAACCCTGTTTAAAGTCACAAATTATAGGAAAATCAACCACTAATATTTGGCGGTACTTTAATAAATCTACTAAAGATGGCAAAATAACTGGAGAATGTTTTAAATCTTTAAAAGTTTGATAAACTGACTCAAAGCTCACTTAACTGCTAGTTTTATATTTTTCCGATTAGCGGAAAATTTTCCGCGTTTTATTTTTCCGGAAAATTTACAACCCTAGTCGAGACGATTACTAAATGGGTGACGTGAAAAAACATCATCCAATGGAATAAAGATTTTTACACGTCCATTAACTTGCCCCCCCCTCCAGGTGCTCAAATCGCCACCAAATATACATAGGTCAATTGCACCAAGCATGCACCATCCTTAACTTAGCTTGCACCACTACGGTTCGCCTCTACTTCATTAAAGATTTTGGGGGGCTGCGAAATAAAAGTGCCCCCCCCACGTATCCGAAATGGAAAATTAATATCATATTCTATGTGCACAATCCTTGCACCAACATAATAGAAATATTTTGGAAAAGGTGTCAGAAATTAATAGGAGAATATTTTGGAAAAGGTGGCAGCTATTTAATTGGAGAATATTTTGGAAGAGGCGGCAGCTAACTATTAGGAGAATATTTTGGAAAAGGTGGCAGCTAATTAATAGGAGAATATTTTGGAAAACGTGGCAGCTAATTAATAGGAGAATATTTTGGAAAACGTGGCAGCTAATTAATAGGAGAATATTTTGGAAAACGTGGCAGCTAATTAATAGGAGAGTATTTTGGAAAACGTGGCAGCTAATTAATAGGAGAATATTTTGGAAAACGTGGCAGCTAATTAATAGGAGAATATTTTGGAAAACGTGGCAGCTAATTAATAGAAGTACCCTCCCTCTCACTCGTTTTGCTAAGCCCCCCTCTCACTCGTTTAGCTAACCCACCCTCTCTTTCGTTTAGCTAACCCGCCCTCTCACTCGTTTTGCTAACCCACCCTCTCACTCGTTTAGCTAACCCGCTCTCTCACTCGTTTAGCTAACCCACCCTCCTACTCGTTTAGTTAACCCGCTCTCTCACTCGTTTAGCTAACCCACCCTCTCACTCGTTTTGCTAACCCACCCTCTCACTCGTTTAGCTAACCCGCTCTCTCACTCGTTTAGCTAACCCACCCTCTTACTCGTTTAGCTAACCCGCTCTCTCACTCGTTTAGCTAACCCATCCTCTCACTCGTTTAGCTTACCCACCCTCTCACTCGTTTAGCTAAGTTGCGGGCCCCGGGAAAGATTATGGTCGGGCCCCTAGAATGATTCACCAACTCATTGGGAGGGAAACTATCTGGGTGCACAGCAGTGGGTTCGCCAAATTAAGCATTCTGTGCACTTGCAGAAAGTACTCCAACTACTCTTTTCTTATAGCATTTTAGGCTCTTTTAAGCCCTGGTATATTCGTTTTAGTTAAAGGTAGAAGTCTGAATTTTCATTAACTAATAGTTTTAATAGGCCAACTTTTATAGCCAAATAACATGTTTGTACTTAATATAGTTTACGAAATACCTTATGTCCAATTTTTTTATTTCATTGACCGACCGATCGTGGAAATTCTAAGGGAGATAGAAACTTAAAATTTGGGATTTATTTAGTATTTAAATTATAAAGTAAGGAAAAATTTAAAACTTCTGAAATTTGTTTAAATTTTTTGTTCTCACTAAACTCCCTATAATAAGTGGGGAAACCAAAATAAAGCTCTCTGAATCGAGACGAAATTAAGAGGTTTTTCTTAAATAACTATATAAATATAAATGATATTAATTATTTTAATTGTCTTTAATTTAGTTTCATTCTTGTTAAATCGTTTTAAGAAACTTTATTCCTAAAAAGCTATTGTCGACGTTTGAATTCAAGCGTATGCCTCTTTAACTATTGTTGGAAATTTATTGTATATAAGACGATTGATTCATGATAATAATAATAATAATAATAATAGTGTTTATTGTGCAAATCAACGGTACAATGTTAATGTCCTACAGGGATTTACACCGGTTAGTGCTTGGCACTATTAAGTTAAGGGGATGGCAATTTAAATTTTAGAAGAATTAAAATTTCTATGGTTAATTAAATCATTTCTATTAAAAATCTAATAATAATGGTTTTAAAAATTATTTTTATAAAACAATCTTTTGGAGAGTGAGTCTTTTCTTGCTGAAGATTTCCACTTTAGTGCCGTATTTGTTATAATTATCCAATATGCGGCTTAGGGGTCGAGTCGACGATATATCAGGTTTAAAAGGTTTGTAGTTCGTTAGTCTAGTTACCTTGTTGGGAATGCAGAAGTTTACTAGGTTCAATAATTCGCGGCAATCTATCTTATTTGTGACCAATTTTTGGAGGAACAAGATATCGTTCTTAATAAGTGTATCCTTTATGGTGTCATCTTGAGTTTATCTAGCATTGTTTCGTAACATGAACTTGATTTATATAAGTAAATGAATTTTCTTTGGATTCGTTCTAACTTCCATTTTTGAGAGTAGCTGCAGTTGCCGTAAACCGAGGCCGCGAATAGTATATTCGGTAGAGTTTTTTGAAACATAGCGGCGAGTTTATGTTTCGGGATATTTTGAGAGCTAGGCATAGAGTTCTAATGCATTTTGTATAGACGTCGTCAATGTGGTCGCAAAAAAATAGCCTTTCTTCAAATCAAATGATAAATGATAAGAAAACAAGCAATTGCGTGAACTTTGGTGGAAGCTCTGCCATTGGGACGCTAAACATTTTTTCGTAACACTGGACGATCGCTGCATACTTCTTAATCCTAATGATGGGAGTAATACCAAAAATCGCTTTCTGCGAAAACGTTAGCTCCGATTTGCCATTTTCGAAAGCTGTGAGGGACACAGACACGTCCAGTGTAGTACCTCCCCGTGACGTTATCGCCACTCGGAAAGGTTAAAAGAAGTGACATCCTAACAAAAACACTTAAGTGCACAAATATGAAAATCTTCGTTTAGTAGCTGCTAAACCGTATAAGTTCTCAGATTTCATGTACAACCATGTCCCATATAAATAATTTTTAGTTTTATACACTTTATATAAAACATACTGTCACTGGCTATAGCACAGCAAAATTGAGATAATAATAACAAAATAAACATTATTATATCCAAGTGAAGATATTTAAAACTTGCCTGTGAATAGGATCTCAGAACATTATACCGTGTAGCATGTCCAAAGTGAAGCTGGTCATATTTTTCATGTTTTTGTTTTAGTACGGATAACTAGTTTAGAAGTTAATTTAACCAGAAGTATATAATACTTCTCTTCGAGAGAAGTATACCACAAAGCGGGGTAAGTGTAACGTCACTCTTCCCAACATCGGAACATTTAGAGCAAGGTTACTAAACCGAATCACATACACGATAAATAGTTCCCTCATCATTACTCTATTAGCGTTTAAATATTTGGCAAGACGCATGCGCTTGTGGATTTTGTCCCACGTCAAGACGAGGTTTGTGGGATGATTGCTGGGGATTTAGTGCCAAACAACGATAGAATTCACTTTACAGTGCGATGCCCATTTGTAGTTTGATGAGCGGGAACGCAAACTAAAGGGTGAGCCTGGGAAGAATGACGTTACATAACTAAAGCATTAAGAGGATACAGAGTGTCATCCTTCTTCTATTATCCTCTTCTGATTTAACTTAAAATTATGATACTCTTTAGGCTTCTTTAATTTAACTTACAAAATGGGCTTCTTTAATTGTAACTTACAAAATGGGCTTCTTTAATTGTAACTTACAAAATGGGCTTCTTTAATTGTAACTTACAAAATGGGCTTCTTTAATTGTAACTTACAAAATGGGTTTCTTTAATTGTAACTTACAAATATCAATTTACAGCTAAGCGACTGCAAGACGCTATGTTGTGGTGTTAAATTATAAGACTACTTTGCCGAAACCATAACCATAAACTTTCAAGTTAGAAAGCTGTTGCTATATGCCTTATCAAAAACGGATTTATGTATGAAGAACGTTGAAGGTAGCAATTCGCTACCCATCCTCGCATACTTTATTGAGAAACTTCGTCTGCTTATATTTGACTCCACCCACAAATTCTGTATATAGCAATTTCGAAAAAAAAAAAATTAACCACGAAAATAGAGATAAGAATGACATTTTCGATCTCTAGAAGTCGCTGTATACAGAATTTGTGGGTGGAGTCAAATATAAGCAGACCAAGTTTCTCACTAAAGTATGTGAGGATGGTACTAGAGGCTAAAGCTACGATCCGACGTTCTTAGTACATAAATCCGTTTTTGGCCTTATTGGTATATGACTTACTACTTTATGATCAATTCAATAATATTCATGCCTGCTCTATCGTCCACAGCAAAGAAACAACTCGAAAAAAGTCAAAGTTATTCGGGGCACAGGGTGATTCCGTGAGAAACAAAACTTAAACCTCCGTTTATAATTTACTGATTCATGGTTTTGGAGAATAAGGACTGAATGCATTTTTAGAGGTTTAATTTGTTAAACTACCACTCTTCATTTTCTTTTGCCTTTTACTGTTTAAGTCTAGTTGAAGATAAACATTTTCTAAGTATTATATTATATTTTCACAAACACTATCCACTAAAATTAAATAAAGTCGATGTCGGCGGGCCCCCGAGAGGTACGGGCCCGGGAAAATGGACCGAATTGCCCCCCTCTCTCGACGGCCCTGGTCTTTGGGGTGACGTCATGATGCTCATCGGATGCCCATCAGAAAAATCAGCTGTGAGGTTTTTTCGATGAGCATCAGATTCATGA